>QGDZ01000148.1:0-108214 GCA_004367075.1 Fusarium incarnatum | reverse complement strand
GGAGAAGCGTTGTTGAGGGCGGGTTGGGGGAGACGGAGAAGGAGGTTCTGTGAAGAAGGAGATGGCCTTGAAGAGATTTGGGATCTGAGGTTTGTTAGTATGTATCATGATAGTAAGGAAGGGCAACTTACGCTCGGGGTTGAACTCAAGGATATGTAAATCTCCATCAGCATCCGCCGCAACAATAGCAAGATCATCACCATCAGGTAGGAAATCCGCTACAATCACAGGTAATCTGCCATGACTCTTGCCCAACACCTTGAAAGTATACGGCTCCTCTGTGTAACCTGCGAACCAAACACCCTTGAACGCATCAGCCATAAGACACAAACCCGTCCTTGAAAGTTCACGCGCGCTCGAGACATGGCAGCTCATATCGAGGAACGCAACAGGAAGAAGAGACCCGTCTTCCTTGAGACCTCTCACCATGCACTTTTGACCTTGGGCGACGAGCATGAGACCTTGGGTACCGATTTCAGAAATGGCGGTTACGCCACCACGGGGAATATCTTCGCGAGCGATGGCTTTAAGACGCCTATTCGTCTCTGGCTTACCGGGCTCAGGAATGACGGTGACGATATCGAAGACGTGAACGCGACCTCTAATGGGTAGGTCTTCACCCTTTGACACAGCTGTTCCGACAGCGACGAGGAAGCGACGCTCTTTCGTATCTTCTGAGACTTCGAGATGCAGAGTTTTCATGCACTCGATTGATTCGCAGGATTCGAGCTCGACTTCGTGGATGACGGTCCAGCTGATAGGACTAATGAGTTTCAGAACACCGCGGGGCATGGTTGGTGCGAAGGAGAGTGTTTCCTTGGCCCATTCCTTGTGATAGTCGTCGTCTCTAGGAAGTTCGAAAGGTTCGCTTATCATGCAGCCTGCGATATACGCACCAGTCGGTTGATGATATGCGATACCACGGACATCAGCGCCTAGAGGGACTTTCTTGACTGAAATACCGAGTTCGGTGAAGTTTGTATCAGGGGGGAGTTGAGTAACGCGCGCAATGCCCTTGTCGTCTGCGTAGATGAAACCACGATCACAGCCCTCTGTGTGGAAACTGCTCATACCGCGCACACCAAGACCTTGAAGACCGATGACACGAGGGATACTCTTGCTGGACTTTATGACGAAGCTTGGTGATGAGCCGGGGAGGAAGACGGTACTGTAGCCGTTGATGTTTGTGCATCTGCGCAGTGGCATGAAACGCGGTTGCTCGACGTCATCGTCTTGTTCTGTTTCGACGGGTGTTGTAGCTAATGTTACGTTGGATGTCTTCTTGAAGCTGAGTGTGGCAGAGAGGTTTGTTTCGCTGCCTGGTCTGACGTGACGGAGAGGTTCGTAGATTGTGAGGTCGTCTGTTTGGTTTCGGAGCTGATAATGTTAGATAGACTCAATGGGTGTGTGAGGGAACTCACGATGAGGTATGGGGATTGAGAGATGGTGTCACCGAGGTCAGCTACAAGAATCTCGCGCAAAGTCTCCTTTGCCAGACCTCTTCGTAGCGTGTAGTCCGCTGATAGATGAGGAGGTACGTAAGAAAGACCCTCAGCGACGTAGACAGGCTTTGAAAGATCAGGAAGAGCGTATACATGTAGTGCGCCAGTAGAGCTGAGAAGGAACATCATGATCTTCTCAGTCTCACTCTTGTCGCTGGCAGGCTGGAAAGCACCCTTTGTATCAGCATACAGACATCCAGCATGCCACTTGGTGCTCTTTAGCGTGTCATCCATCTTTTCCACTTCTTCGAGCTCGTTATTGCTGTCGATTTGGGCAAGTAGGAGACTGCTGTCATCTCTAATGAGCAGCAGGTATGGATCAGCGATGCTTGCGCTTGTGACTCTGGGCTCTGCGCCAGTTTCTTCATCCAACATGGGCAAAATCTGCGTAAGACCAAGATCTGCAATTGTCAGTATATGTCCATCTCAATCGTAGAAACAACTTACCTCCATCGTAGGATCGAACTTCTGACTTGAGAACCTGAATGATCCTCATCTGCTTCCCCATCGTTCCAGCCTCCACTGTAAAACCAGCAGCAGGATCAAACTCAGTATCCTTCAAAGTCTCAAATCCTGCACCAGTAAGAGCATACACATCTGAAGTCTCGTAACCGTCGAGATCGACCTTGGCCACAATCATAAACTTATCGTGCTGTTGATATGTCTCGTACTCATCTCCAACAGTAGCATTGCCGCCAAGTGCTTTGGGCAATGGTTTCTTGACAGACATGGTCCAGAATCCTCGGGCCTCAGGGAACTCGAATCTTCCTATGACCTTGGGCTGGATGTTTCGGTTGAGAATGGCCATTGATCCAGCTTTTCCTCGTCCGACGATGCACGCGAGGTGAAGGTCTGAAACGACACCATCTGAAAGAGTGCTCTCTTCGCTATCGGGGAGGAAGGATGCTTTTCCAGGGGTGAGATCCTTGATCGGTGCAATACTGAGCAGGGTATCGTGTATGCGGAAGCTCAGTTCGCCGGATTTGCCTCCGCTGAGGGCTGGAGCTGGTTTCGCAGCCGCAGACTCGGTACCGTATAGATCGTCGTCTTCATCATCGTCATCCTCAAGATCAAGTTCGTCCACATCAAGCGCAATGTCTGCATCTATCAGACGAGGTTTCCTTCTCTTTTCTTGTCCCATCTTCCTTGTCCAGCCCAGTACCACCGAATCGCCAGTTTCGCTGCCCACAAAGAAAGAGTTCTTGCCGAGCTTAGTTGCTGTTGATGCTCGAGCTTTAACGATATTGCCTCCGTTCTCATCTGTGACCATCTTGACGCTGAGTCCAGAAACTGTTCGACCGTCGATCTGGAAAGATACAATAGCAAGCTGACCATCGTTTAGAACCAATAGCAATTCTCCGTTTTCGATTTGCAATTGCTCAATAACACAGTGCTCCAGTCGCAAGTTCAAGTCCGCTTGGTCTGTCAAGCTAAAAGATGTAATCTGTCGAGCCATTGAGTTCACAGCCACACCATTGGCTTTGCCCGACTGATCAACATGAATCAACTCATTCTCTCCAATAAGCAAAGCACCACCAACAGGCGCCGGTAAAGCAAGAATCTGGAACAAATCTCGAGGAAGATCGGTAACCGAAAGAATAGTAGTCGAAGCTCGTTGTTGAAGGTCTAGCGTAAACACCTTGTACGTAAGATGATCCTTTTGGCCAAGCGAATGCGCGGGCTCTTGGCTGGACGACAAAATTCCAAAGGTCGGTTCTCTATACTCATGCAAGAAGGCGAAGTGCACTGGATGAAGCAGACTGGGATCAAGCAGCGGAAGACGGAGGACAAAAGATGGTGTATATGGTGGTTCTAATGTGTCGCTATCTCCATTGGCCACTGTAGTAGTCTCCTTGACAGGTCGTGGCCCGTCGAGATCCTCATCCCAATCATCCATCTCCAGGTCTTCTTCCGCTTGTCGGAATGGTAGAATCGCGAGGTTGCGCGAGCCGAATTGGAAGGCTGCGCATCGACTGCCGGGATCAGCCTGAAGGTAATTGACATACTCGTCAAAGGAAACCTCCCATGGCGCACCCTGTAGCTCTTCTTTCTCGTAGTAATGGATGGAGATGGTCTCCAAGGTACTCTTCTCGGGATCCCATACGGCCATACACAGCTTAGCAGCCTTGTACGCTAGTAGTAAAGCTTCACCTCCACATTTCGAGTGCTTGGTCTTGATCTTTGCCAAACCCGTGATCGTACCGGAAAGTGGAAGCTCCGCGACAAGGACTAGCTTCGTATTGTTTGTTCGATCGGTCTTGACAAGCATAGTCTCGCCACCGAGAAAAGAAGATTCGAGACCATCATCATCGTTCGCGCGGTGATCGAATTCAGGTTCAGGCTTAGTAGGTTGAACAGCTTGGTTCTCGGGATCGAATTCGGCGGCGATGGTCTTTGTTGTAAAGATTTGGAGTAGGGAGCCCTTTGCGACAACGAGATTGTTTGCCGTAGCCGAAGTGAGGGAGACGGTTAACGAGTGTGTGACGGCTGAGGGAGCCGCAAGCTCGGTGTAGGCCTGCATTTCAGCGAGACCATTCTACTGCGACAGAATAAAGTCGAATTGTTGTTGCTGCGGTCAATGCTGTATTGAATGTTTAGACTGAAAGAGTAGCTTAAGCTTCCAGGACGGATTATCGGTGAGCCGTTCCTCCGGGAGACCCCTGTAATTCTAGGCTGTAACAGCAGGGAGGCATTCTGAAGCATCCCCACTTAAGTAACGCTAGCGTATAGATTGCGTCACGAAACATCAACAGCTTAAGGTCGAGCTTCTAAGCTAAACAATCGAGACCATCGAATCTTGTTTTCCTCGGATCTTGCCTTTCTCTGATTGATTAAAGTTCATCACGTTGCTACACCGATCGTTTTGTGCCTCTTTAGCGACGTCACCCTGTCACTTGGGATCTCCTTTAAATCCCCGCGATCTGCCTAGAAAACCTTCCGGTCGCGACCTGGCTAGCTTCGTTACGACTCCATCGTTGATCATCATCCACTGCGACCTGATTCAACGTCTTCTTCATCATGGCCCACGCAGGCCTCGTCCAGACCAGTTTGATCTGGGTCGCTTATGCCGTTGCCGTAGCTTTCTGCCTTATTGCAGCCATCATCACCACATTCACATGGCAAACTCCCCGTGAACGATCCGCCGTCGTCAGCATCGTCGCCATCGTCAGCTTGACTTCACTACTCGCAACAGTTCTACTTCTACCCGTCGACATCGCCCTTGTCTCTGCCACCAGCTCTGCAGCACTTGGTGCCAAGAAGGACTGGGCTACCCCCGAACGTATCGATGGCATCCTCTACACCCTGAAGGTCGTCTACTACAGTTTGTACAGTTTCGATGCTATTCTCTGTCTGATCGTTATTCCCTTTGCCTACTTTTGGCATGAGGAGTACGATGAGATCGAGGTAGAGGAGGAAGGCCGAACTATCGGCAGCCGTTTCCTTGCCGCAGCCAAGTACACACTCTTCTTTGTTGCATTCGTTGTGGTCTTGTTCCTGCTAGGATTCTTTGTCCCGGCAGCAGGCGACAGCTCTCAATCTCACTGGGATCTCGACTACTTCAAGAAGCTCGTCGCTCAGAACCATGGCGAAAAGGCCTTGACCTTTGCGTTGGGCCTTCTACTCACCCTCGGCACTCTGCTCTACGTCGTCTACACCGGTGCTGGTCTCGCCCTTCTCCCCATTTCTTTCATCAAGGCCGCACCTTCAATCTCGGCTCCTCAACTTCACCAGACAACTGAGTCTCAATTGGAACAGAATCGTGAACGCCAGCGACAAATCGATATGCGCAATGTCGGCCGACAGGAGGGTATGTCTCGAAAGGATCAGCGCGAATTGGATGCTCTGGTCAGGGAGGAACAGACTCTGGTTCGACGTGAGCGACTTGCAGCTGAAGCTCAGGGTGAAGGTCGTAGCAAGATCTACCAGGCTTGGCTCAAGGTCTGCGCTGTCTTCCGTCCTGTCAAGCTTATCGGTGGAATTCTTCTTATGCTCTTGTCTGTTGTCATCTGGGTTTCCGTGCTCATCACTGGTATCGACAAGGCCAAGAACTCGGTCTGCAAGCAAAAGTGCGGTTACATCTTGGGCCAGATCCACGTTTTCCAGCCCATGAACTTCATCTTTGTCAAGTCCGCCAAGGCTTTCCCCATCGACTACATTCTAATGGCTCTCCTCGTGCTCCTCTTTTTCAGCAGCTCGATCTCCGGCATTGCCACCGTGGGCATCCGATTCCTTTGGGTTCGCATCTTCCAGATCCGCAAGGGTAGGACAGCCCCTCAGGCTCTTCTGATTGCCACCGTCATGCTGGGCTTGATCATTCTGGCCACCAACTACGGTCTTGCTATGCTGGTTGCACCCCAATACTCCACCTATGGTACTCAGACTTTCTGCACCAACGAACCTGCTCACCCCGGAGAGCAGCCCGACTGCAGCGGTCACAAAGACATGATTCACGCCTGCTCTGAGGCACTCAAGTACAAGCATGCTAAGGATGTTTGTACACCATCAGTGATGTCAACGGTCCTCAACCGCATCACCATCACATGGCCTTTCTTTGGTCTCATCGACTTCTGGGCTCAGTTCGCGTTCCTCGGTGTCTTCCTCGTTGTCTTCGTCACAGCTCTCTTCCGCACACCCAAGCTTAACCTTTCTCAAATCGACGAGGAAGCCGAAGCTGATGAGGAAGAAAGCCTTCTCGCGTCTACTGGTCGACGCTTCGGTGCGACTTGGCAGGACGTCCGAGGAAAGGTCAGCTCAGGAAACGACTCCACCACGAACAACGGCAACGGATCACAATCCGCTGCTTAATTCTCACGTATAAAGTATACAAGTATTTCAGATTGAAGGAGGTATTTTGTTTTGAGCACAGTAACATTGATGACTGGAGGCGTTAATTGGCATACTTGGGTATCTGTCTTTACAAGCACATGGTTTCGAAAACAATAGCTATAGGATTGGAATTGAATGTTTACGCTCCCAACGCAACCTTTTTCTTCTTCTCCTTCTCCTTCTTGTCTTTCGTGAATTGTACCGCCTTGTGACTCCTCTCATCAAAACCAGCCTGTGGTCCACGATGCATCTCGTACCAGCACCGCGTGCAGTAAACGTCATCGTCGCAGCCAGGACATCGTAGCGTAGCGTCCTCTAGACAAACAGTGCACCAGTTCTCCACATCGTCGTCGGTGTAATTTGTCTTTGTAGTTAATCTGTTGACGGGTTTGCCGGAGGGTTTGGATGTTGGGACGGAGGGGAGAGATAGATCTGGGGAAGGAGCGCGTAGAGCAGCGAGACGGGCGGTTATATCATCTATATCCGCACTTCCTGCGCGCGCAGAAGAAGGGATGTCGTTAAGATCCGACGGAACTTCTGGAAGTGTGACATCGCCCTCTTTCGTATTCGTTTCTTCACCCTCATCGGACTCTTCGGAAGATTTGGTCTTTGCGAGGGCGGCTTCGACTTCTGCTTCATCTCGAAAGCGCGCGATGACTTCATCTACATCCTTCCCCATCTTCTCTCCATCCGAATCATCTGAGTCGTCTTTCGATTCATCTTCATCCTTTGGAATTGCGTCTGCGAGTTGTTCCAACAGAGCCTTTACTTCCGCGTCGTCTGGTTCTGTGCTGAAGGTATCTTCTGGTGCTATATCGCCCAGGAGTTCTTCTAGAGTTTGGTCGTCGGTCTGAAACATGGATTCATCATCCTCTTCAATGCTTGGCTTTGGTATGTCCTTTTGTGGTGTCTTTTCTGGTTGGGATGATTGAGATGGCTTTGGTGATTCTTGAGCTTTTTTGGGTGCTGGCGCCGCCGCTGGGGATGCTGGCTCATTGCTACGTTCTCGTAGGGACTTTAGACGAGCGGCTAGTGTATCATCACGAGTTGGTGACTTCTTTCTTTCAATAAGATCGACTTTAATTCTGCGCTCTCATTAGTCTACGGAGCATCTCAAGTTGAATGGATGTACTCACTCTGTTGACACGGGTTTCTCGGAGCTTGCGCCTTTGCCTCTCAGGGCATTTAGCCGCTCCATAAGTGACTTGTCGACGTCGTTCGGCATTATGAGTGAGATGCTTATGTTTCCAAAGTATGGCGATGGATTTGAGATTTGCGTGTTGATGCTGAAGTAGATGATATGAGATGAGATGTCGTGGTGAAGTGAGTTAGAGTGAGGCTCTGACGTGTGGCGGGGGCGGGGCTACAGCGTCTTGGCTTTACAGAGAATAACTTCAGAGGGGTAATGCCAAGCTGAGAGAAGAGTAGTAAATTCATTCAAAGACATCGGTCATTGAATAACAGTAATGCGAAGATAAATCTATCTTTTGCTTTTGATGTTAAATCTGTTGAAGGTGATTCACAGCCTCAGTGCTGTGTCCCCTCAAACCAAACAGAGCCTTTTTGAGGTAGGACAACCCAAGCTAATGACTGCATCAACCAAAATATTAGAAGACGATGAGACAGCGGGATTAGTGTTTCAAAGCTATAATGACATTACTTAACATGACGATACAGTCAAAACTATATGAAGCGGTAGTGAAAGTCTGACCAAGGCATCCCATATGTTTACATCCGATTGGCAACTTTGCCAAACTTCTTCGGAAGAGAAAACACGGCCACCCATATAACATCACGGAGAGAATCAAGATTGTTCATGTTTATAACATTTAACTTCATTATTAAGGAACTACTCCTCTTATACTAGTAGATAAAATCCCAAGGGAACTGGTATATCCATCCATTCGTTCGTTCATAAACCCTTCATCCTCCTCGGCCAACGGTATCCTTGTGGGGTCCTCCATCGGTAGAGAGTTTCACGTTCCAGTGAAACTCAAGTTCATTTCTCCTTCTCTTCCACCTTGTTTTGAACCCTTCCACTTTTCGTTGGCACATCGCGTTTCAGCGAGGTGCATCTTTCGCGTGGCCGTTGAGCTGCTTCTCTTTTTTCGTTCCCCCTTCTATCTACTGGATATAGCATCGTAGTGTATAAACTTTATGTTCATTCAAATCATTTACGCCTTCTTCTCGTTGTTGGCGTCAGTGTTGGTGCGCTGGGCAGCGTTGCCAACCTTCTCAGCATCGTGGCGGACACTGGCCTCGCTGGAGTCAGGAGTCATGTACTCGCCGAAAGTGCGCTGCTCGAGATCCATATCCTTCCAGTCAGTGCCCTGAGACTTGCGAGCCTGGCGACGGAAGAAGACACGCTTGGCGAACTTCCAAGCCTCGATACCACCGAAGAAGAGGGCGGCGGCGATGAAGACAATGCCCCACTCCCAGGTAATACCCTTGTGCTTGAAGACGGTGTCGCTGATGACGGGGATGTACTGGATAGGGAAGAGAGTAACGACACCGAGGATAATGGCCCAGAAGAGGAACTGGTTGCGCCAGATGTCGTGCATCCACTGAGTGAAGTAGAGCTTGGAGCCGGGCTGCATGCGGAAGAAAGATCGTCGCTTGTCAATCATCTCCCAGGCAAGGAAGAGGGAGAACCAAGTAAGACAAGCAAAGGTGGTGGCACGGGCCTTGAAAACGGTCTCACAGCTGTCACTGTAGGTGTCGTTGCAGTCGTTGCCGAGGTTACCATCACCGAAAGCGTACATGCGGAGGACGAAAGAGCTCAGGCAAAGGGCGGCGATCCAGATACCATAGACGGTGGTGTCGATGAGGAACTCCATGGAGAAAACACCAGTCTTGAGAGAGACGGGGGGTCGTTCCATAATACCAGCGACGGCACGCTCGAAACCGAGACCCATGTCGGGAAGACCAGAGGTGGCCATGATGATCCACATGATCTGGACGGGGGCGATAGGGAAGACGGAGAGACCAGAGTCATCCTTGAAGACAAGACCGACAAGCAAGACAATAGCCTGGGCGACGTTGGTGGCGAGCACGTGGAGAATGAACTTCTGGATGTTGTCAAAGATACGGCGACCTTCCTCGATGGCGGCGACGATAGAAGCGAAGTTGTCGTCACTGAGAACAATATCGGAAGCATCCTTGGCGACATCGGAGCCGGCTTGACCCATGGCAATACCAACATCAGCACGGCGGAGAGAGGGAGAGTCGTTAACACCATCACCAGTCTGTCACGAGTTAGTTGAATGAATCACAAAGAAGGGGGAGAAAAGAACATACCATAGCAGCGAACTTCTTGCGGCGGTGAAGAGCTTCAATCATGCGGACCTTGGTCTGAGGAGCACATCGGGCGATGACAAGAGGGAGGAAAGGAAGCTGGTCAACTTCGTCGTCGGTAAGACCATCGAAGGTGGTAGCAGTCATAACCATAGTCTGGACAGTGTCCTCGGCAACCATATCCATGCGGCTGGGAAGGATCCCAACTTCAATGGCAATAGCCTTGGCGGTTTCGGGGTGGTCACCAGTAAGCATGTGGACGGAGATACCAGCCTGGTGGCAAGCACGGACAGCAGGAGCAGACTCAAGACGGGGAGGATCGTAAAGACCAACAAGACCACGGAAGACGAGATCACACTCAACGGTAGTACGGTCAACCTCGTCACCCTTCTTCATATCGACAGTGTAGGGCTTGGAAGCAAGAGCAAGGACACGAAGACCCATACCGGCGAAAGACTCCATGTTGCGGAGGATCTCCTCCTTGAACTCCTCAGTCATGGGGACCTGCTCCTCGTTGTCCTCAGGGCAGTAAGTAGTACAAGCACCAATGACACGCTCGACGGCACCCTTGGTGAAGGCAAAGAGTTGGCTGGATCGGTTATCCTTCATAATGACAGACATGCGCTTGACATCAGAGTCGAAAGGAAGCTCGGCGATCTCACTGTACTGGTTGGAGCCATCGTGGCTGGTGAGCTTGAGACGGTTCCAGTCGAAGCGAGAGGCAAGGACCTGGATAGCAATTTCGGTAGGGTCACCACGGGCGTGCCATTCACCGTTCTTCTCGTTGACGGTGGCAAGGTTGGCAAGAGAAGCAACTTCGAGGAACTTGGTAAGACCGGACTTGCTCTGGGAGAGGAGCTCACTGATGGGAGAAACGACACCGCACTCATCGCCGCCAGCCTTGAGGGGAAGCTGATGAGGCTGCTTGCGGGACCAGCGAAGTTCACCAATGGTGGGGTTGTTGGCCTCGGTAGCGTTCTCGATAAGGTAGGTTCCCATTCCAGGAGTCCAGGCACCACGAGCAACCATCTTACCTTGGGTAAGAGTACCAGTCTTGTCGGAGCAAATATCGGTAACAGCACCAAGGGCCTCAAGAGCCTTGAGGTTTCGAACAATGACATTACGCTCAACCATACGCTTAGTTCCGGCAGCCATGGTGATAGTCAAGACAACGACCAAACTGGCAGGAATCATAGACAGACCAGTAGCGACGGCATAGATGATAACCTGTTGGGAGGCGTTGAAGTTGTTGGCAGCAAGGACGATGATAGCACAGATAACAGCGGTACCAAAGAGGTAGATTGCCAGTCGGGAGAGCTTCTTCTGGAGAGGTGTGCCGACGTTGACACCGAGGAAACGGCCAATAGCGTCGGTAGTGGTGAGAGTGTAGGCTTCGAGGTATCGGTGAGGCTTAGCAGAACCATCAGGCTTACGCTTGACAGGACGGACCTTGCTGTCCTTCTTTCGGAGGGCGGCAGCGATAGCACCAATCTCAGTGGAAGTAGCAGTAGCAAAGACAATACCCTTGGCGCGACCCTTGGTAACAGTGGAGGAGCTGTAGGCAACGTTGATACGATCACCAGGTCCGCAGTTGTCCTCGAAAACCTCATCCTCGTTCTTTCGAACGGGAAGAGACTCACCAGTCAACATAGCCTCATCAGTCTCGAAGTTAACGGCCTCAATCAGTCTAGCACGTATTAGTAAAAATGACCCAGTATAAAACAAGCATAAGTTTAAACTCACCGGACATCAGCAGGGATGGTGTCTCCGGTCTTGATTTCCACAAGATCACCGGGGACGACCTCGACGGAAGGAATAACCTTGGCGTCTCCATCACGGACAACACTAGCGGTGGGAGAAGACATGTTTCGGAGCGAATCCATAGTCTTCTCGGCAGAGTATTCCTGGAAGAAACCGACGGTGACGTTGAGACCAATGATGAAGGCGACGACACCACCTTCAATCCAAGACTTGATACCGAAAGAAACGGCCATGGCAAGAATGAGAACCTTGGCAGACGTCAGTATACGACCACATATTGAGGGTGATGATTAGAGTAATCATGGGAACGGCGGGATGCCCAATCGGGTGAAATGCATATGTGGGATAGGTTGAAGACGGGAAGAGGTAAAATAGTTCCAGCCATTGAAAATATGCTTAAACCATGACGTTGAAAGTGTGTGTGGGGGCGCGCCCAATGGCTAGAAGGGAAAGGACCGTCAAAAACTTACCAATGTCATGGCGTTGGCGACCTGGGCAATGATGATCTTGAGGGGCTGAACACCATCAGCGTCACCAAGATCGTTGTTGCCAAACTTTTCATGTCGAGCTTTGGCTTCAGCAGATGTGAGACCGTGCATGGTATCAGTCTGAAGCTCCTGGACAACCTGATCAAAAGTCAAGGCGTGAGCTGGGCGGCTCATGGGCTCGTTGCTCTGACCCGAGACATGGTTGTCAACGGCGGCATCCTGCGCTTTGCTGTTACCCATGGTTGAGAGTCGAAGCCAGCTGGCGCCAGCTTGATGTGTGTTGTTTTCGGTGGTGATTGGGAGGGGGGTCGACTCGAGAGGGTGAATTAGATTGTTTGTTCCATGCGCCTATGTCTGGGGATGGTTCCTGTAAGGATATGATTTGCAGGAATGCCTTTCGTCTGGCGTAGGATATTTTGGAAGATCAAGAGAGAGATCTTTGGGGAGACAGAATTCCCAAAAGTCATGCGGGGAATGGGGAAGTCTTATAGACGTCTCATCTCGAGGACCAGGAGCGAGTGCAAGTGCAATGCTTATCTCGTGTTCTCAAAGTCTTGGCTCAAGTCACCATCGGGGTTGTAGGATGTGTTAGTTCCATAACCTATTCTCCAGTAAACCCCACAATGCCAAGAGGGTTCCCAATTTTTTCTTCTCTACATACATGGTTTCTGTTTCCAAAGGCGGGGGGTCTGGATTGGGAGCGAGTGGTCTTGGCTGTAAGACGCAACCTTGGTCTTGGTTGTTGTTGAGGGAGTGAGTGTGAGTTCCTCCATGCTTAACTAACAAAACGACCACCGGTCTTGGCCGAGCGACCCCGGTAAAGACGGTCCACAAGTCTCTAGGGGATAGAAAGACATGTGATTGGTTGACCCTCAACCGTACAGAACGGTGCTTCACTGCTGGACAGCGCTGTAGTTCTTCGCACGTCATATGGGCGACTGGGCAGCAAGTGTGACGCGGCGTGGCGGGTTCGGTTCTCAATTGGCCTCTCCTAGTGGACAACGGAGGGCTTGGCTGAGGCTTGGTATTCTTGGGAGACCAGGATGAAGGTGGCTTCACCAGAGTCATTGCTTGAAGGGGACCACATTCAACCCGAACTCGAGCCTTGGAAGAGGAGACCCCAAGGATCAAAACAGCGGTCATGAGGAGGTTATCGTCAGTGCTTTCTTGCTGGTCTGGGGTTTGGGGTTTAGATTTTGGGGTGAACTGGGTCTGGTCACCAGGTTCAAAGCCTTGTTTGGAAGCCTTGCCTGCAGCCAATGCCTGGTGAGGCTCTCACGGAGGAGGCTCAAGGCTGTCCTTGTGTTATCCCATGTGGGGGAATTATTTCTGCAACCGAGCTCTCAGTCAGCGCACTGGCCCCCATAAAATGAACCGACGTTAGACGGGCAGAGAGACACAGAGGCAGACAGAGGGAGGAAGAGAGAGAGAGAAGAGACACCCCCTCCCCATGACACACACACCATTTCAATTGCGCCTACCTACCTTTTCGGTATTAATTTCTTGTTGGCGAGGAAGATATGTCTGGGCATACATAATTTCTACTGAATAGGTCGTCACGTCATTGGGTCTGGGTCTGTAGAGCATCGTCTGAGTCGCTAGTTTATCGCATTGCTTGCTTGCTTGCTGTGCCCAAGCCATGCGATGCCATGCCATGGCAAGAGGCTTGTTTTTTTTTTATCTCTCCTGCACGTTGAAAATAATGTCGTAGTGTAGTAATCTACTAACGCAGGCATCAATGAAAATGAAACGATTTCTGAGGCAAACTTTTACCAACCCAACCGCACCAAAGGAATAATAGGGCCGTACAAGAAAGACCCCCCTGCAACAGTTTCTTTCAGCTGTTGCTGTACTTCTGCGTTGCCGAACAATAATTTATCAAGAATCGGACCACGGAGATGCGTCGCCGACGCCGACACCGACGGGTGATACCTATCGACGGCACGGACGAGATTTATCCACAATCTCTGTTGCTACTGGCCTCTCCCATTCTTCCGTGGACCGGGGAGATCTTGGGGTTGCGATCAGATCTCGAGATTTGTTTGGCCCAAACCATTTGACGCGTTACGCAACGTCCTGGGTGCGAATAATTGCCAAGCATGAGGTGCAGGCACTGCCACGCTTGGCAAGACTTGATGCTGTTAGTCACAGTCTCTTATCTTTGCCCAGACTTTGGAGCATGCCTTAGCTAGGACATGTACCTCAGCGTTAGCGCCTTGGACTTGTTGGGTCTCCACAGAGAGCCCGAAGATGTGAGAAGATAATGCACTAACGGCAGATATCAGATCTTGGTGGCGAATTCCACCAAGCTCACTCTGGACATGTCAGCAGCGTATCAGTCACGTGATATGCTTCCACTGCTTCTAGAAGTCCTCCAAGCATGCGAGGTACATGGTACGTAATCTGTCCTCCACTAGATCATCCCAGGATCTCCTTGAAGGTGACAATAAGCTTAAATCGTCGGCTTTTTTCTTCTCATGACGGCCCACATTATTGATAATTCTTTTTCGAATTCTCTGCACTACCCCCTTTAGCCGCATCAGCTGTTCGTGAACCGACGAATCACCCAACATGAAGCGTCCACCGTCGCATCAACTCTCCAGTTCCTACGACTCACGCATATACATACGCTAGCCTTGAAATGTCTCCGTTCTGTTATTAATACAACCGTTCAATAGACGGTGGAGATACTATGCTTATCATTTCCTCGTTGAGAACCGCAGATCACTACAGACGCCGGACGCGCAGACGCTGACAGCCTTGACGCCAAACAAGTGTGTCAACTACCAAGGCGAAGAGCAAAAAGGAGCGTCGCGTCGCACGCTGCAGCAAAAACGCAGCAAGGAAGCCCCACTCCACACGGCACTTTGTCCTCACAGAAACGGGGGCGCTTACGGCTAGCACCATGGTACCCTTCTCTTACAGGCTACTGGCTGGGCTGTTGCAAGCGCATCTAAGGCTTTCACGGGGTCAAACCACCTCCTGATTGGATCCGTTCTCCGGATGGCTGTCTCGGGGCGGACACGGGCGGGGACTGTGCCTCCCCACGGAGGTGCCCCGGTCTCCAGAAGGAGGCTCCAATGCGAGCCTTTGAGCGGGCGGAGATATCATCTCTCTTGATGGGGATAAACCCGGATCTGTCGGCGTTGCTCTGCACTTTCGCTACGGACGTGAGACAACTGCGTGGGGGCTTTGCTTTTGTAAGAAAACGCAGCACCATTATGGAGAAGGCCGTCCCGCATCTGCTGCCTATCTTCGTATCGTACGGGGAGAAGAAGAAGAAGAAGGGGGAAAAAAGAAATTTCGACATGCATGTTCCAAAACTGTGCCGTGTTCCAACATATCTCACGATCCTGACCCAATGGTGTTGAGTGATACCACCGTTGTTGCCGTTTAATAAGACAGACTG
Source organism: Fusarium incarnatum (assembly GCA_004367075.1). NCBI lineage: Eukaryota > Fungi > Ascomycota > Sordariomycetes > Hypocreales > Nectriaceae > Fusarium > Fusarium incarnatum. The sequence continues at coordinate 92,933 of QGDZ01000148.1, read as the reverse complement.
CAATTGTGATATTGCACCGGGAATCCTTCAGACTATACCCTGTGAACGGCTCACGGTACCAAAATTATGATGTTCGGTCTCCCTGAACCGGGAACGGCGGTCAAAGTCAGCAAAATAATGAGGCCCGGGACCGGAGTTGTATCGGCAGGTCTTTGACAAGTCACCAGGGGTCTTGCACGGACCGGAATTGTCGACCGGGGAGTTTTTTCACAACACCAACGGGGAGTTAGTTACTGTACCAATGGCAGGCACACGGCATATGGGCACGCTCGGGCTTCGGCGATCATCTTTTGTCACTCTCAACACTTTACTTTATCGGAACACCATACTTTCACAATCCCGGATGTTAATTTTCAGAAGCAGTAAGCCGAGCCCAGCCTGGGCGGACCATTCACAGCTGCTTCACTTGTTATCAGCCCGGCCAGGGGGTGGTGGGTTGCGGTTCCTGAAAAGCACGAAATCTGTATCTACCGACTTTGTCTACCTTGAACCTCCCAAGAACTTGGCGATATGGAACTTGGCCGAAAAGCTCGCAAATGGGCGAGGTTGAACCTCATCGTACCATAATTTCGAGGATATGTCTTGGCTTTTCCAGAGCCCTGGCATAAGCGCCAGATTTCCCCAGGCTTCAAAGGCCGGTTGCATTCAACAAAACTCTGGGGTTGGAGCCAGTACAGATACAGCTTCAGCCAATTTTTTGACGCAGCCAAGACCTCCTTGCCATTGCAGCAAGTACGGTCTAGGCTTTTTCGATAATCTCAAGGTCCTCCTCAAAGCTGTGCGGCTGCTCTTAAGCCTTTTTTCCAAGGACGATCCCTGTGGGGTTGGCTCAGTTCTTATTACATACATAGTTGTTGTTGGATGTATCACGAAAACTATGCGGGTACTAGTTCGAGTAATTAGTTCGGGCCTTTTCAGTTGTTATCTAACAAGCAGCTGCAGGTTAGGATCCTTAGATCTAATTCTATCTGCAACTATACACGGCAGGCAGATCTATATTCCGTGCGCGTATCTCTTTGGTCGTTGGCTTTATCTTTGCGCGAGTCCTGTTCTGGAGAGTGTAGAGATACAGGGTGGACAGTTTGATTCGAAGGGTCCATCCAAGATTCTGTCTACCATAGTCTTGGCTTCGAGCCAAGACTTGCAGGGTGTCAATCAATTACATAATAACAGTTTCCAGCCCGTCTCGCAGCAATATGAAGGTCATGGTTACAGCCATCCATAGTTGTTCTGTGACAATATTGCTGCAAGAAAATGAGGCGTCTGCCTGCATCCATATCTGCAGGTCGGCTAGAAACAGAAGGCAGCAGAAGAACGAAAACGGCCAGCGGAAACGGCTCAACATTGGACCTCTGAGCGGAACGGTGGGCGGCCCCACAGGCGTTCCATTGCCAAGGACAGCGGGTGTCTTAGGCTTTACGAGGATGTTGCAGTAGACCCAGCAGCGGAGTGGGCGCGGCGGAGCCACTCGCAGCAGAAGGAGAAGAACAGGAGGACACGTGCCCTCCGCTGAAGGTGCCCCGGAGCCTCGAGGAGCGGAGGTGTTTGCCTGAGGAAGAGGTTGGTGGTGTCGGTATACTGACCAGGCGACCGGCCCCAAGCACAGACATGTCACTGAGCGCATATCCTCTTCTCGCCAAGGTCATCTTGAGTTGAAGAAGCATTTGACAAGTCCTTGGCCTGAGACATAAACATGACAGTCATCGAGAGACCAAGACGATCGGTTGTTGAAGCCGGGTATCCGGTTGGACTTGGCCAGATGGGATAGTAGGAACATCGCAATCATTGACACGCATGCGTTATCAAGAGGCGAGATTATTTCTGGAGTTTTGCTGGTCATCAGCATACCTATCAAGACGACGTCACTGCCCTGCGTGTAAGAATATGACCGAAAAGAAGACACTTTACTTACATCAAAGTCCTACATTGCTAAGCGATCCATGATGACCTCGGGACTCAGATCCATCGACCGGATAGAAGGGAGTTGGCCGGCACGACACCAACAAACGCTCATTATGACAATCAAAAGAGCCAAGAAAAAGAAGACAGTTTTTTTTTCTTTCGAGGCACACCCAGGTCCTTTGCTTTTCCCGATGGCTCGATGAGGGAGGCGAAAACGCCCAGTCTTGCCAAGACAAAAACAAGAGACCAACCTAAACTAAACCGTCCCAAACAAGAGACCGAAAGACTGTGCTCAATCCTTGCTTCATCAACGTGCAGAAATTTGGCTGCTGCTGAATGGTGCAATTCCAACAGCCGTTTTTTTCTTTGATCGGCAAGCCAAAACGTCAACCACGTTGAGCCACCTATGCCGTGAAGGATGGACACAGACACAGACAACCAACGCACGCGACCATATTCAGAAAACAGACAATCAATGTCTGCACGAAATAAAGGGCCCCTCCCCCTCGTTTTAGAGCCTGTGGGAACTCCTCATTTTGGAAAAAAGCTTGGCGAGAAACTCTGTCTCCAAAAACCCATAACGCTATCGATGCATCTGGGAGGCGTTCCCGCGGGTAATTACCATCGTTGCATTATCTATCGATGGGTAGTAGGGGTTGTTCTCTTTTTACGCAAAGGAAGTTAAGTTGTGAGCAAATATTGACAATTAGAAACTCGGGCTATTACTTTAAGCATGCTTGGCAATGTTACTAGTACGGTCTCGCTTCGGTTGAATGCTAGGAAGACGACCGATGGTTGGGAAAAGAATAATGCAGGTTTGTTATAATACGTTAACGTCGTTTAAATTAACATGACAGGCTAGATGAAACATCATCCAGCAGAGCAAAAAGTCCAATATTCGCCGATATCCCCCAAACACCCAAAGCACCTCTCACTCATTACATCTTTATATCTTGGCCATGTGGTGAAGACAGCACTTCCAATCTCCTCCAGGACCCTGTCGAAAGACACTGTGGCACCAAGCATCAGTCGCCAGCATCTCTCCGTTGACCAGCTTCCAGCAAGTAACACGATAGTTGAGGGCGGAAGCCATGAGATCGATCTCGACAAACTCTGGCTCGTCGTGGATCTTGTATGCGGTCCAGGGCTCATACTGCTCCTCGAGATACTCTTCGAGGGCGGGCTCGGTTCGGGGTGAGTAGACGTTTTGGTCTGGTTCGCAGAGGACGGCGTCTTTGGTGATGTATTTCCACATGACCTCTGGTTTCTCCGAGGTGAGGGCGCGCCAGAGGAGGGCTGATGCGTCGAGGGTGCCCTCCTTGTTGCGGTGCTTGATGGTTCCCTTCTTGATTTCGCCCATTGTGATGGTTGTAGATAGACAGTATTGGCTGATGATTAAACGGTTGGTGTTGATGAAGATAACAGATGAAAAGAGAGAAATTGCAAGATAAACTCGTTCTCATTGACTACCTGACGTAGACACTGGGAATTTCTGCTTCCATTTCTTGCATTTGCATCTCTCAAAACCTGGCATCCATCATGTTTACAATCCCTGCCCATCCTGACGTCAGAGCTGCGCAACCCTTTCAAAAGCAGGATATCAATTCTACCAATTGCAAGAAATATTATCTTTTGAAACAACAGGTTATTATCACTGTTATTCTATTACCATGAATGCTCATTCTCGTGATAATGCAAAGACTTGTTTTTGCTGCATTATCTCAACTGTCCGAATGCCAAGACATGGTCCGTGATGACGGTAGCTTCGGTGGTAGAATCGTCTTTTTCACACACCACCACGTTTCTACTTAATTCGCTATCGTTGATGGTACTATTCTCGGACCGGAAGGTGTTTAGGTCAACTTAATTTTGTTTAGTCTCACGATAGTTGATTGCCAAGAGTAACCTCCGGAGGTGGAGAGAGGTTTGGCGATGGTGAATGTGACGTCAAATCAGGGTCCAAGGTCAGAGTAAGCATATTTTTGTTGAGTGAATGGGATTGTGAGTAAGCTAAGGTACTGTACTTTGTATTCATCATCGTGGACTCATTATATTCTTTCATAAAAACTAAATACACATATTCCTCTGGTATAGAAGGGTCTTTAGGTCACATGCGAACCAGACCCTGCACACTAACAATATTACCCGGTATCCTGTCTTTTTTTCCAGCGCCAGTAATACGAAAGGAAAAACACAGCAATTCGTAAAAAAAAAAACAATGTAGGCCATCAGTGGAAGCGCTCCTTGATGTACACCATCGCTGCGAATCCCGCACAGCATTTGGTGCTCATCTCATGCTTGCACCAAGGACACTTGACAGTCATGCTCACGCTCCCCGCATACCCAGCGCTCAACACCTCATCAGGGTTGGACATGGCCTCGTATAACTTGCTAGGCATGTCGTGGTAGCGCGTGCACGCGCAGCATTCGACAAACATCTTGGCTGAAGGTTCGCCGTGGTTGAGATGTTCTAGGTTGGATTGCCGACGGAGCGTTTTGATACCGGCTTCCGGGTCTGAGAGGGTCGATCTATGGCCCTGGATGGGAGAGCGGAGGCTGCGGTCTTTGTGTTTGAGGGGATGCGATGGGGATGGTGAGGGGGTTTGTTTGGGGCTGCGTGGTGTGACGCTGCGGAGATTGGCGTTTGAAAAGGCTTCCATTACTCTGTTGGCAGCTTCTTGGATAGGATCGATTTCTGGGTCTTCGCTGGGTGTCATTCGTGGGGAGTTTGTGTAAGACCAGTTCGTGGGCTTTGCAGATGTGATATGGGGAGAGTGACCCATCTCGGATTGAGGAGGAGTAGAGCGTGGCGTGCTCAACGGTGAGATAGACTGAATCGCGTCCGAGTATGATGATTCGGATGAGCTGGTCATGGGTCTGCGACCTGTTGGTGAACAGGACACTGGAGGAGTGTGATGTTTGACCGGAACATTACGAATAGGTGCAGTATTCACCGTTCCCAAACCCCTCGAATCAGTCCTTGGTGGGAATGGTCGAGCAGCAACAGGAGGCGAAGGCTGACTATACCTTGACGCCGAACTCGTCGTCGAAGTAATCGATCCCTGAGCAGAATGTCCTCTACCGAACGCACTTCTGGCAGCCTCCTTAAGGGTCCATTTCGTGGGCGCGGGTTCAGCTTCTGTGGTGATGGGTTTAGGTCGCGCACCCGCTTGAGTCTGTTCATAACGGATGCTCGGTGGAGTATTCTTGCGCGATGCCTTAGATGTTCCTGCAGGGGTAGTTGATGATTCATCGGGAGAAGACTGGTGGTTGAGACGGGTTAACAAGGTGAGTGAACCGCGTCTCTTTGAGCTTCGACGAGGAGGTGTGGGAGGGATGGATAGATTTGACGCGATGGATGATTTTCGAGGTGGGTATTGGGCGGATGCTATTGGTGGTCTTGATACGGTGATTGTATCTTGCTTGGGCGGATTGTCAGAGTCTTTGGGGACGTTGACGGTTGGAGTTTGCTTCAGGCTTTGGTTCGATGTGCGTGGTGTGGGCACTGCTGGCTTTTCCTCCGTCTCAGTCTCGTTCTGATCTTTCTTGACGTAGAGACCGCCTCTTCGAATCAGGCCTTGAGCCTTGTGGTATAGAATCTCGCTGTCAGGAGTCTGTGCCTTGTTCTGCTCACCCTCATCCTCCGTATCATCAACCGCGCAGTCATCGCTGACAGAACCTCGTCTCGCACGAGCGCTCCACAGGTAGATATTAACAGAGCCCCTCCTACCCGGTGACTTTGGCGATTTCACCGATTGACCTCTCGCACCAGACGTGTTAATCGAGATAGGCGGATACGCTCGTTTCTGCGCATCGGCCTCCTTAGTCTGGGGATTCACCTTGAGCGGCGTAAACGAGCCATGACCCAAGAACGTCTTTCGCATAGCAGGATGAACCTTGTTATCACCCTTGGCCTGATCCTCCTTGACCTTCAAGTGAAAGTCTTCCTTCTTCTTATCAAGCTTCTTACCGCCCAAGAATCCAGTGGGGCTCGTCTCGTCAAATGAAGCTCTCCTGATCTCAAAGGACTTGCGGAGGATGGAAGTGAGGGAACTGGAGCGGCTACGTCTCGGTTCTTCAGGATCGTCATTGTTTCTACCAATGGAGAAGCCTAATAAACTGGACGAGCGCGATCTTCGCTTTTGTTGAACTGGGGTTGGGACTGGGATTGGTTCGGTGTTGCTGCGGCCTGGAGAAGGTGGCATAGGCTTGCTCAGCTTTCTACCGCGGGGCTTGGGAGCGTTCTTCCAAGCTTCTTCGAGAGCTGCGTTCATGGTTTGTTCTCGCTCCTTCTCCTTTTCCTTTCGTCTCTCTTCTTCTTTCTTCTCGAGCTCCTTGCGTTTCTCTTCCTTCTTTTCTTTCTTTTGACGGTTGTAAGCCTCCCAGGTGGGTGATTGGCACATCGAGCGCTTCTCTTCCACGTCTGGAGGGAAACAAAAGGCTACTGTCTTTTGAGCAGGCCTGTCGTCTTTTTCCTTGAGCTGTTCGTTTGAAGACGGTCGAGACATTCCTTGGCCAACAGGCTTCCTAGGAATCATGTTCGGCGAAGCTGATCGCACAGGATCTGAATGCGCTGAAAAGAGCGGCGGAGGAACAGCAGAGTAATTTCGAACTGGTGGTGGCACCTTTTTGTCCTTTGGGATCAACTCAAATCTTCGAGGAGTATGGCCAGGACTAGGAGGGACGGAGCTACCGCTCTCAGTGCATGGCGGAGAAGGAGGCACAGAGCCTTGATGAGTTCGTTGAAACTGGTCAAACAAGTCAGGCAAATCGTTTTGGTGAGTGATCGCTTGTAAGCTTACATTCAGCTTCTTTTCCAAGTCGAGCATTTGCTGCAAGCTATTTGAGCGAGCGCGCCCTTGAGGCTGGGTTTGAGTTTGGGTCTGCATCTTTGCGAACTAGACTAGTCGTCCGGCGACTTGCACGAATTCTGTGCACATGCGAAGATTGTGAGACAGACAGAATATTCGGGAGAAAAGGCGAATCTGAGCTGAGAGTTCGTGTCGGACAAGAGCGGCGGGTGGTGGGGTGATGGGGTTCGCTGCAGGTAAGCGGCAATTATAATAAATCTGAGAACAGCTCCTTATCTTTCGCGGGCGTTTGCGTTTTCGTTTCTGCAGTGTCCGAAAGCGCCCAGAGAATGAGCTACTGTATTGATGCGTTCGGCGGGCAGTAAAGAAGCTATACCGAGAAAAGCGGGCTGTGATGAGATGTCTCGGGAAGATGTTTTATTGCTTGTGAAATTGGAAATTGTTCATTCCAATTACTTTACAACCCTTCTTTTCCTTCTGTCGACAATTTTGAAAGCGGTGGGATATTTGAGTGAGGGAAAAACGGTTGCGGGTTGTGGTGTCAATGAGCTGTTGCAAAGGCGGTGGGCAAGGTGATGATGCAGGTATCTCGTGATAGGTCTGTAGTGTTGGGACGAGACCAGACGAGCGGACCAGAAACCACTTTCCCAATGTTGCACAAGAGTAAAAATAAGAGGATGGCTGAGAGAGAAGTATTATGGTGACACGAATGTCAGAGGAACGGAGAGTAGTAGAAGAAGGTAGTATCCTGGCTGTCAACGTAGCATGGATGCATCCATATGTAAGAGATGGAGAAGGGAGAGAAATAAGATGAGAAAGGGTGGGAGGAAGGGAATCTAATGAGTAAGAGGAAGAATCAGTGGAAATAGAAAATTCCAGAGAATTCCCATTTACTGAAGTTGTTTAGTTTCTCTTTGTCTGACTCCGAGATTGCCAAGCAGTGTCAGGCAATCATGGAAGCAGATATAACAATAGCAAGGCAAGCAATTGGGTTTCTTTTTCTGGGCTTGAACTAGTCTGGACTCTGCAGGTTAGACCAACCCAACCCAAAACTAGCTGAGTTGCGGGACGGGATATCACATCCATGATCATGGCTGGCTAGTCAATTACTCTACTCTAGCCGGGCCATGGGTCATGGTCCATGTCATGATAGAATGGATCATGCCCGTTGTGCGGGATGATGGGACTAGGGTGAAAGCCACTATTCACTGGTTGGATCTTTCTTGTTAAGATTGATGGTAAAATAGCTGAGACAGGCGGTTCACATGAAATATCACCGTTGTATCAACCCTTCTCAGCCCAGAACCATCAAACTCTACACCCTCTTTGGTTTTGTCGAACTCGTAAAGAGTACAGTATCTACTCGATCTAGCTATCTATCACCTACCAGTGGATTCAGGAATACGAACTGTTGAGGTGGGCACCCACACCAAAAAGACGTGCGTGGCTTGAAGTGTCATCCGTCAACCGTAAAGATCCATTGGCTCGGCACATGCGGGAAGACGATCCACACTGCAGTATGGCCTTACAGCTGCACTTTTTTTCCCTTCTTCTGTTGCAGTTGGTCAATGCTATTTTTATAATCCTCTCCCCTGTCAAGTTACCCGTAGAAGCGAATGATACGCGAATAGTAACACGGCTACTTGCCCGAAAAGATCTTGTTCTATACGATATTCTGGGGTTTTAGCGGTCTGCACCGAAACTCGTTTAGTATTTCTTTCCTTTGTCTCTTCATTTTGGCTTTCTGTTAGTTAGACGTGATTTTAAAGTAATGGCTGGCCGATACGCCATGAAAAAAAGGCTGGGCGGGATGGGCAAAGTTTAGCATGAAAGCCTCAATTGTAGCACAACATTAAAATGCACTTATTCCCCTGATCTCTCTTTCTGGTGGTGTCCCAGCCCTCTTGTCGATCAGTAAGAAATCTCATGACATGGATCCAACCTCCCCGCCGAGAAAGTATCGTCTAGACTGACTTTGTATCCGTACAGTAGTTTCCTTTTAGTTGGATGCGCAGTGATGTGATTTTATCTGTGAGGGGTATGGTATGTGCTGAGCTGTTTCCTGCAAGCAAGATTCTGTGCTCCAGCTCCAGCTCTTCATGGGTCTGTGCATCTTGGGGCTTGATTTAGACGCTGTGCTGGATATCATCCAAGCTTCTGATGTGATTGAGGCCAATATTGACCAGCCTTATCGAAGTTAGGTTTATGATTCGTATTTGACATTCCAACTGATTTGCATCATCTCATTCAATCGGAGAGGTTATCGCAGAGGTCAATTGATCAATCTCTGGCTTCCATGAAGCGACACCAGAATCACAGCTCAACAGCGCGGGTCATGAGCTCTGCAACATTTGCCCTACGATATAAATATCATCAATTCAAGACATGGTGGGGTTAACTGAACCCCTCATCCAAAGTCCGACGTCAAGTTGAGTCCCAGCTGCCATGGCCTCATTTTGGTCTCGTATTTTCGCAGCAGTGAAAGGTCTACGGCGGCTGGACCCTGCAAGTCCCTGGGGTTCTGTGTAAATATAGTACAAGCATCCACTCGACACGATGCAAGACATCTAGAAAAGCCTGGGCATAATGAAAATAGTATCTGATTGATCTTGTCAATTTATATCATCAATTGGGCTATCCGTATGGCGGAATTAATGATCGTGAGACAAGTGGGGAATTGGCTTGGACTGTTTGCGATGGAGTCACTTTCGAGGACCTTACCCTACATCGAGGATGCGAAGAATAAATATCTTATTTTTTTCTATCGTTACCAGACTGCAGCCAACTTATTGTTGTCTCAATATTTCAGCGTAAAGTTTATCCTACAAAGCTTCATGCAACAGCTTTCGCATTCAAAGGTGTCAACTCAAGTGACCAATCAAGTTGTCTAAGCGCAGTCAACTTATAGCAGTGTAAAGAGGTATGCGCAAAGACATTACATTCAAACCCTTATAAGTTTGTTGCAGAAGGACTTGCCCCACAGATTTTCAAAACACAGCTATGTTCTCAGTAATATAGCTTCTAAAAAGCAGAAAAAAGTCAGAAAAAATTGATAGTAGGCTATTTCTATACACAATAGTTACTTTTAGATATCTATTTTACTAAATTGTTGAGGTTTTACTGAAATTCCCTATGATCGATGCAGACAAGTTCACGCTAGACCAATATTGAAGGGATGTATTGTTTATGGATCTTTTTACCTTCACTGCGATTTTAACCTCCCCCGAATCACCAAGTCATTTTCAACTGGGAACCTCCAACCAGAAGTCAGGTTCTGAACTGGCCCGACACTCTGTTTACATCTTCCTGGAAAACGAGTGATTACGAAGTTGAGTGAAGGTTCTAGCAACAGCCTTCGAGTAATGTCGGCATGAAATGAGGGTGCAGCTGCTTGTAAGACGCCCAGCCACGGGAATATCGTGTACCTGCATGGCCGAAGAACGATGTAACGGCTCTTAGAAATCCCATCAGGATGGCTACAAGATTAGAGGTGAGTGTGATCATGAGAAGGCAGTGCTTGGAGACTTTGCAATATATTGTGACTGTTCAGCTTTCACTTCACCAAGGACCGGATACTCTGATACGGTAGCTTATTCACCATCACAACTCGAGATGTACAATTCGCGTGTGACGTCAACGACATTTATCTCACAACCAACAATCTGTCAATCTGGCAAGAGTAACTCAGTAGATCAACCATGAGGAATATCCAGATCAATCTAGAATATTCAGTCTCTTTTACTAACCGCCGCAACAAATCCTCAGTGTCATGATGCTCAACGGAGAATTAGCTCCACCAACCTTACCTAATCACTCTTATCCGCCACTCGGACCCGCAGTTTTTCCGAGAGGGCATCTTATCCCCGCTCACGTGAGTCGCCGTTTCGCTTTGATTTCGCCCACATTTGCACAATTCCCCAAAAATCCTACCGCGCAGCCGTCGACTCACCATCCACATCACCACCAAGCAAATCATTCATCATGGGTAAAGTTCACGGATCTCTTGCCCGTGCCGGTACGTTACTATCCTCGATATTCTCTCTATTTGACGGTCGCTAATTCTCTTGCAGGCAAGGTCAAGTCTCAGACTCCTAAGGTACGACGACATCGCGAATAAATCATCCATCGAATAACCCGACGAACACGATCACTAACCATCTTTTCGAACAACAGGTTGAGAAGCAAGAGAAGACCAAGGTCCCCAAGGGCCGTGCTCTCAAGCGCCTCAAGTACACCCGTCGATTCGTCAACGTTACCCTCACTGGTGGCAAGAGAAAGGTGAGCAGAACTCGATAACTACACAGGATACAGGAGAACGGCCGCTGACGATGCGAAACACAGATGAACCCCAACCCCGGCTCCTAAACGAACGGTTTAAAAACGAATTTTGCGGAATCGGGATAGGTTGGATTGCGGACACGGTTCAACAACAACAACAATGGTTGACTTCACTCAGTAATGGGATGATGGATTGGGTCGCGGGTCGCATGATAGGCTGAGCCCCCTTATGAAATGAAAAAGGAAATGGCGAAGAAAGCGCTACGACTCTACTCGGCGTCCGGTGTCAGTTGTCACAATACAACAAACATGTTCGCACCAGATACATGTGCTGCGATTGTGAATGAACCTCTGCTGGTGAATATGGTCGTGATTTCGAAAGGAGCGCCCTTGGTGATGCGTGCGCATATCGTAAATGATGGATTTGTTGGGGTTCTCGGCGAGTGACTCACGCTGATGGATGACATCGTCGACTTGAGTTGCCTCAGGATCACCCCTTCGAGTCAGATCTGATTGAATTGCCACACTCCATGAATCTATGTAAATGCAGCTTCGAACGCTAGAAATCCTGAAACATAACCTCGAAACAATTAAAACCATCATCTCCAATAGAAAGCCTGATGATTGAAGCCGTTAATCAGTTTCGGCTGCAAAGTGCATGTCACGTGATATGAAATCCAGCCTCTCAACCTGCCAGGTAAACTTCCATCACCAAAGCGATCAACTTTACCTCTGCCAATCCCCATAAACAACTCCTCCTACACCAAATACAAGTCAAAATGGCTGATGTTGAAATGGACGTCGATGTCGAGGCGGGCTCTCCCCCTCCCCCCGCGCGCAACGAAGGCGACATGCAAACGCATACCAAAGCAACAGCCGTCCGCTCCATCGAAGGCTGGATCATCGTAGTCACCAACGTCCACGAAGAAGCCGACGAGGAAACCCTACAAGATCTTTTCGGCGAGTACGGCGAGATCAAGAACATGCACCTGAACCTTGACCGAAGAAGCGGTTACGTCAAGGTGAGCTACACCACATCAAAGCAGAATGGAATGGATTGTTAACACGAAGACACTAGGGATACGCCCTCATCGAGTTCACAACACTGGAGGAAGCCCGAGCCGCTATTGACGGCGCACACAACCAGAAACTTCTCGAGCAGACCATCTCGGTGGACTTTGCCTTCGTGCGACCCCCACCTGGAAAGCCCGGTCGTGGAAAGGGCGCTGGTGGACGAAACCGTGGCCGAAGCAGGAGTCGCAGCCCTGAGGGCAAGCAGGAGGAGCGCGACGAGCGGGATTGAAGCAGAAGCACACAATAAAAAGAATTGAAAGAATAAATTACGAGGCGAAGCGCCGACGTGCAAAAACGTTGAAGAGCACGTTGGCAGTGTAATGTTTATACATGAGGTATGTTTGACCGCTTGTTTTGGTATTAGTGTTGCTTGTCTAACTTTTGTCAAGATCAGAATGGGAATGAATGCGACATATGGCTTGGATGTGATCCGGCATTGTTTAGTGTCTGCAGAACGAAATATAGTACTGCTTGACAGTTATCTATGTGATATGCTTACACGGCTTACGGACCACTGTGACATGGTGCGCTTTTGATGCTGTCGTCAGAGTCTAACGTAGTCACAGATCATTCTCACAAAGCAGCCTCACAGTTCTAAAGCAAGAGCGTCTCGGAAAATGGACGCGGTATCCATGCGCCTATTGGAACGATATCTGATAATATCTATACTCTATCAACCCGAACCACATTCCTAGCCCGTTCAAAACACCCAAGTAAACGACTCCTTCACACTAAACTTGGTCGATCGCCTACACCGATTAGCACGCACTCTTCATCAACGGCAGAAAACTTACCTGATATCCGTACTCGACGCTCCAATCAACACCTTAAACGTACCCTCCTCAGCAATCCACCCAGGAACAGTCTCATCATAATACCCAACAGCATACTTATCCAGCTTGATACTAATATGTCTCGTCTCCTCAGCTTCAAGAAACACCTTCTCAAACGCCACAAGCTCCTTCTCAGGCCGCGGCAGTCTGCTCTTTTCGTCGTGGACGTAGATCTGCACGATCTCTGAACCGGCGCGGGAGCCTGTGTTGGAGATGGCGAGGGTGATCGTGGTTTCGCTGGTGGGAGTTAGTATTTTGGGGGAGATTTCGGGGCGGCCGTATTCGAAGGTTGTGTAGGAGAGGCCGTGGCCGAAAGGAAACAAAGGCTCGATCTTGGCGTGGTCGTAGTGGCGGTAGCCGATGTAGAGACCTTCGCCGTAGAGGACTTTGTGGTTTTCGCCGGGCCAGTTGTGCCATGCTGGGGTGTGCTCGATGCGTTTGGGGAATGTGCTCTGTTAAAGTTAGCTGGGTGTTCTGTTAGAGGATAGTGGTGCTTACTGGGAGTTTGCCGCTTGGGTTCTCGATGCCGAATAGCACATCAGCCAATGCATTACCTGCTTCTTGACCTTGGTACCAGCCTTGCAGAATGACAGGTACTCGGTCAACCCACGGCATGTGCACAGGACTACCAGACTGGTTGACGACGACAGTTCGTGGGTTAGCCTTCACTACAGCCTCAATAAGTCTGTCCTGGTTCCCATCGGCAGGAAGATCCATCGTCTGACGGTCATACCCCTCAGACTCCCACTCGGCATCCACACCAACAATAACAACCGCAACATCAGCATCACGCGCCGTCTCAACAGCCTGCTGGATATAATCCACCTTATCCTGCTCCTTAAAGCCAATACGACAACCGCCGTATTTGTGCGTGATGCCAAACTGCTTCTGCTTAGAAATAGGACGAAGTTCGTTGGTCATCTCCACGCGGAGCTCAACAGCCTTGTCAGCTTCCATGTCGACGTCGACGAGATAATCGATGGAACCATCAAACATAGCTTCACCTTCCTCTGTCCAGTCCCACAAGTCGAGAACCATTTTTCCGTCGACGAAGAGTCTTCCTGGTCCTACGCTCATGAAGCTGATGGTATGCTTTCCTGTTGTTTTGGGCGTGAGGTACGTTGTTGCTATGGCAGACCATTCAGGACCGACTTCGTTCAGGGGCGCTGAATCCCAGAGGAAGAGATCTGTGTTTGTTCGACGCTGCTTCACCACGGGGTTACCTTCGAACTTGTCGCCTGCGAACCAGTCGATGTGAACACCCGGTTTGCCTGATTTTTCAGTACAGTACTCCGATGCAACGGGGAGCCATTTGTGAATATGACATCCTTGAGCGAATGCTACTTTCTGCTGCGATGCCTTGCGGATGCTGTCTAGTGGAATGGTGTTGTAGTAAGGGTTCAAACTCGCGCTTCCACCACCGCCAGCAATAGAACGATTCGCATTGGGTCCAATAACAGCGACCTTTGTAGTCTTTGGACACAGTGGAAGAATACCATCATCGTTCTTTAGGAGAGTGAGACCTTCGTGGCCAGCTGCTCTGATCAACTGTCTTGTTTCCTCACGATCGTCTTCGCGCTCGGGCTGCTCTGGGGACATATCACCACCCTTGAGCCGTTCCACCAGCGCGAGGACATTTTCTGCTGCTTGATCAATAGCGTCGATCGACATACGACCCTCTTTGACGGCTGCGATGAGCTTGTCGAGACGCCATTTGGGAGAGTAGGGGAATTCGATGTCGCAGCCTGCTTCTACAGAGTCGACTATTGAGTTTACGCCACCCCAGTCTGAAACGACGATACTACAAGACGTTAGATGAGTTTCGACAGTGGTGATGTGGATTCTTTACCCCTCGTATCCCCATTCTCCGCGAAGAATGTCCTTTAGAGTGTGTTTGTTCATGTCTGCGTGAACGCCGTTGATGAGGTTGTACGAAGACATGACAGCCCAAGGATTCGCCTCTCGAACAGCAATCTCGAACGGCTTGAGATAAATCTCACGAAGCGGTCTCTCAGTAACGAGCGAGTCTATCGTGAGTCTGTTGGTCTCTTGCTCATTTCCCACGAAATCTGTCGCTGTTAGCAAACTCCTTACCAAATATGAAGAGAACCCACGCTTGATGGTAGCTGCAACCCCCCTATCCTGAAGACCCTTGATATACTGCGCAGCCAACTTTCCAGTCAGGAGCGGATCTTCAGAGAAAGACTCAAAGTTTCGACCGCCGAGGGGATGACGATGCATGCAGACTGTTGGGGCGAGGAGCATTTCTGCAGAGCGGGCTCGGACTTCTTGGGCGAGGTGTTGGCCGACTTGGTAGAGGAGGTCTTTGTTCCATGTTGCTGCGAGGGAGATACCGCATGGGAATAAGGCGGCCTGATAAGTTAGTTGCGCTCATGACTGGGAGAGTGTGATACTGACCTTTGTGCCGCCGACAAAGATACCACCGCGTGCGCCGTTGGGACCGTCTGTTGTTTTGATGGAGGGGATGCCCTTCTCTGGAATGGCCTTTGTTCTCCAGAAGTCTGCGGCTGTGAGGAGGGAGACCTATAGGCGTTAGTATACGTATAAGCAAAGGACAAGATGGGTTACCTTTTCTTCCAAGGTTAGTTGTGCCAACTTCTCCTTTGCTGCAGAACGAGTATCTCTCAGATACTGTATCTTTTGCGGCGGACTACATGGCGAAGAGAACTCTGTGTCTGGAGTAGAAGGGGTGTTTGACTCGTTCATTGCGATGTATTGTCAGATCTGACTCTCGTCAACAAAGATGGTGTTAAACAAGCCTGCTCTTTCAGTCTGATATAGTAATAAACGAAAGTAAAGACGGCAAGTCGAAGCGAGCTACCAAAAGAAGAAGTGTGTATTCAACAGGAACAGAGAATCTCAAAAGGTGATAGAACATTCGCTCACTTATACTGCGCAAGCAAGCCAGCGGCGTAGGATAAGCATGAGGCTCGAGGAATTGCACCATACACACAATAACGTCAGGGAACAAGGTTGATCGAGATAGGCAATTCAGCAAATGAGATTCTAGCTTGGTAGCTATTTAGACGGCCCGGCTGAAGGTGGGAAGTGGAGATAATTGAGTGTCTCTAATGTTTGTTTCATAGAAGAAGGAAAGTTGGTCGGTAGATACGGACCGTGAGAGCGATGTACAGTATACCGGGAGTCTCGGGGCTTTTACCTCAGATGATGGAAATAGATAAGAAGACACATGTGCTGATTCAGAAATAAAGAACTTTTTTCTGTTTCTTGGCCTTATCTCGTATGTTCAGCTGCGATGAAATGCTGACCTGCTCTCTTCATTCCCGACAGCCTGGGATGAGTGGTCAGAATCGGGAAATAAGTCGGGTATCCGGGCCGTTGTTCCCAACTTGTCGGCCGGAGCGTACCGGCGGAGCCAAGACGAGCGAGAGCCGGAAAAAAGCAACTTTAACTTTGATGAGATGAAAATAGAAGACCTAGAAAAACAAGGGTACAGTGTAAGTGGTCCAGTTGCCTTATATGGAAAGTTCGGTAGATGGCTAAAAGAGGACTCATGATGTAAAGCAACGTCCGCTTCTAAAAGGGGTATTTTTTGTATAAGTGCCGTGAGTTATGCATGCATGAGTAGATCATTGATTTAGAAACCGTTGGATGTTGTGCAGGAGTATGGAATGGAATGCTGTCTAACGTTGTGTTGAACTCTACCATACCTCCATCGAGTACATGTCTATCTAGTGCTTACTCAGATTAGATGAGATGAAACTATGGTTAATGTCAGTATATAAGTGAATCAAGATGGCAATGTCTTAGATCTCCGTGTTTAATGGATCCCTTCTCCGTATCCCGGCTAAGAGGGGCCGGCTCGGCGCTCGGCTCCGCTTGTACACACCGATATCCGCACATGGTCATACACGATTCACACTCCTTGGCGACAACACAACAAAGCATTACTCTTACACAGCACTACCTCGATAACACATACTAGATCAAATACAGATACTCGTTCTAAAGCGTCAGCACATCATACTGCGCGGTGCCTTATGCGACAATGCTTCGAACACGCTCCAACTCGGAATACTCCCTCCAAGACCTCCCCAGACAAGGCTCTCGTTCCCAAACACAGATACAGACACAAAGCGAGAGTAACCCTGGAGTTGAATTACGTCCCCGATGTAGTAACGGAGAAGGATCCGCCGTGCCGCAGGGGGGTGACAGTGCACCCAACACTAACAAGAACAAGACGCGCCTGGGACAGTTTTGGAGGGACTATGTTAGCTGCGAAGTCGACATGTCTGCATCAAGAGATCATCTAGGTAAGTACATCCGGGGATGAGATTGGAGGAAGAACTTTGAGATGCGTCAAAGAAGGGTCTCGTGATAAACGGTTCCATATGGATAAATGGTTGGGACTCACAACGTTACAGCAAACGAAAGAACCTTTCTCGGCTACCTACGCACCTCGGTCATGATGTCCATGGTAGGAACACTAGTAGCCCAACTCTTCACGCTGCATCACGAGGGGTATCACGCGCAGAGCTTTGGATACTTCATCACGGGACGACCCCTGGCCATGACCTGCTACGGATTCTCGATTGGGACGATTCTGCTAGGGGCTGTTCGGACGTGGAGACATCAGAGGATTATGATGAGTGGGAAGGCTTTGGCGGGTGGGTTTGAGATTCATTTGCTGGGTATTTGCACCATGGCGGTATGTGAACCCTGGAATTTGGGGGTAGAGTGACTAACGGGTGTAGCTGCTTTTGGTGTTTTTCTCGTTTTTGCTGAGTATTGATGTTGTTAAGGAGACCACTACCATCTCTTCTTAACATCCATGGAGTATGGGCACGCGACAGTATCTCGCTGAAAGAGGGAATTGGGATGAATAATCTAGTATATGGAGGAAATAGCGACACTAATAACGACATACATGAACATACGCATTGGTGACTACCCCTCTTCTTGCTCTCCCTCCGCTTTCTTCTTCTCCCCTCTTGACCTTTTCCTCGCACCTCTGCAGGTGCGAGGTCTCTTGGAAGCTCCATCACCGCCACAGCTATACAATGTTAGTCTCATACTGAACAGAAGACAGAAGAAACTTACATGGATCGCTTCGAAGCAAGTTGGTACTCGGCAACAGCCTCTTTGTACGCCTCTGTGTCTTCGCTCAAAGGTTGGGAGTCAACAGATAGCGCGAGCTCAGATATATCTGAGTTTGAGTCAGGAACTTTGGTTGGTCTAATGGGTGTTGACTTTGGGCTGAGTGCAGGAGTATCTGGCGTCCCTCGACCGCATTCTGGGTCTTTGACAACCTCCCAGCTCGAACTCCCAGGCGGTATGTCTCTAAGCTCAGAAGACAGTTTGTCTTGACTCGGTATGCAGCCGCTGAACCTCATCATTCTATACTCGTGGCTATCTTCGTGTCGAAGATAGACATCCATTGGCGCAACGACGGAGGGTGATGATGCAGGACTTGATGTAGGAAGACAGCCAAACTCGGAACTTGTCGCTTGTGGGTCATCGAATATGCGAAGATTAAAAGAGACAAGGGAAGACTTGACAAGTTCAGGAGCATGTCTACAACCCAATGTTAGTTCTCCTCACTAACACAAGACTGGAGCATACCTCTTATAAGCGTCGTCCTCAAGACTAATACTGCTATCCCGTCTAGTCTCACTCGTAACCTTTTCAGTCTCGAGACAAGAACCTCCGATACCAGACAGAAGACTCATGGTACACAACAAATATGATAACAACAAGGGTGAATGCAAACAAAGTACTATCGCAACGACACAGAGAATGGAAACAAAGTAAGTAAGTGACCGCTCTACCCAGATCATATCATGCGAGCTAACAGCTAGTTATAAGCCTCCCAAGACTAGACAAGGCTCCTCCCGTTACCGACACAGAGGAACCTTTCTAACCGACCCGAGAAACTGGAACAAGGCAATCGTCAGCTTTCAACGGCTAAGACACCCACTTGGACCCAACACCACGGGCCTCCTGCACCGGAATCACATCCGCGTCCGGGGTTGAGCTCGGGCTTTCCGTCCCAGGATCTTGGTAACCTCTGTTTGTGTGAGAGAAGCCTCTGTATTGTGTGTGAGAAGCGAGTCATGGATATCTCATCTAGGACATTTAGGTATACAGCCCGTGTGAAGAAGCAGTAAGACGGACCATTTATCCGCGTCTAGAAGCCATAGCTGAACACTTCAATCTACAAGATTACATCAAATATCACTTAATCAAAACCTTTTTCTCCAGTCTCACAACTACCTTCCTCCCTCGGCACGTTCCAAGCGGTCGGGTCCCTTTTTTTCGTCATGATTTAATACCGCCAGCCTGGTTGGTACCACACCAATTTGATGTTTTGTGAGTGATTATTGGTTGGGTAAGACTAGGTTGGTGCAATGTCTTGAACCAACAGTCAACACCGCTTGTTTCAGTGATGGATTCGGGAGACGGAGGGTTCCAAAAGGACCTTGAAAATGAGATTTGCTTTTTGTGATACACCGTCAGAATGGTTCTGGGGATATCGATTTCCGAGTCTGTGGTTCTGGTAGTGGTTTTTAAGGCTGTGGTGGTGTTCTGAGTCTTACCGTACCATCCTCCTCCAAGCCTCTGGTTATGTCCCTATTACTCTGTAGACTAGACCTCAATCAATTTTCACTCATATCAGATACACTTAATTAACTGGATAACCC
This sequence comes from Fusarium incarnatum, assembly GCA_004367075.1. NCBI lineage: Eukaryota > Fungi > Ascomycota > Sordariomycetes > Hypocreales > Nectriaceae > Fusarium > Fusarium incarnatum. The sequence goes on along the minus strand of QGDZ01000148.1, from coordinate 73,352 downwards.
AACTCCCTTCAATTGCAGTATGCTACCCTCTCACCTTCTCTCTTTACTCCAAAGAAATCCCCTTTACTTTGCATCTGCAATCTTCAAACCCAATCCACCCACCATCCCCCGGTTCTACAGATAATCCCTGCTCCCATCATTTGGGGGCCCAGATCCCCTGTTCTCAGCACTTTTGGCCCCCAATTAACACATGTCAATTGGAACCGACAATTCTTCTGGAAAAGAAGACCCTCAAACAAGTTAATTGCATACAACCCATCTTCTGGAGTAATGTGAAGTAATATGGGTTGAAATGAACCGATTCTGCCTATTCTCTTTCCTTGCCTATTCGCAAAAAGCAATGGTTGCGGTGTGTTTGCATCTCAGGACCCTTTGGGTAATTGATCTGCAAGCCAATTGCACTTTTACAGTCATCTCTTGTCACGGCTTGATATAACTACCTATCCTCCAGGTCTTGCAGGTGTGATCGTTATTCATGGAAAGAGCACGGGATTGAACGTGGTCCTAGTAACGAAGCACTGCTGCCAGGCTTAAATTCTCTCATTCAGATCACTTGAGAATTGTCGCAATGTAGAAATTTTGAAGTGAACCTCTGACGGTGGCATCTCGATGAATGTGTGCAACCTCTGATGCGTTTAGCATAAAGTGAGTGCTTCTCACATTCGTATTCCACGGTTCAGCGTGATCTACAGTCCGACCGTAACTTCCCTCAGTTAGGGCTCACAGGCTGCACATTATATCTTTCCCGCATCAACAATCACGACCCACTTCAACCACAATCATCAAAATGGCAAACTCAACATCTAGAGAAACGAGAGACATGAAGGTCCTCTCACTGGGACTCTTCCGCACAGGCTCTGCCTCAATGGCAGAAGCTCTCACAATCCTAGGCTATCAAAACGTCTACCATGCCACCCAAGCCATCGACAGATCAGAAGACTGGGACATTCTCGAACGCGCGTGCGATGCGTCGTTTCCCCATTTGCCTTCTTACACGGGCAAACCGTTTAGGCGCGACGAGTGGGATGAGCTTTGGGGTCATTGTGAAGCGACAACTGACGTAGCTTGTGCCTTTGCACCGCAGCTCATACAAGTCTACCCAGACGCAAAGGTCATCATGACAGTCCGCGACTACGAACCTTGGTTCAAAAGCATGGATCAAGGCCTGTTGCAAATGATCTTCAGTCCCGTGGCAACGTTCAGCATCAACTTCTTGGAACCGTTCCTCGGGTCCGCGTCAGGCCGCTCGGCGCAGAAGCAAATGCTCGGTCTATTCCAAGCACGGACCGTAGAAGAAGCACGCGCAAACGGTCGCGAAACTTGGGAACGACATCATCGCGTGATTAGGGAGATGGTACCCAAGGGCCAATTGCTGGAGTATCGCATGGGACAAGGTTGGGGACCTATTTGTGAGTTTCTGGGCAAGGATGTGCCTGAGGTGGAATTTCCTTGGGTCAATGAGCAGGCCGAGGTGAGGAGACTTATCAATGCGAAAGTGAAGAGGAATGCAGTTGGGGCTGCGAAGGTTGTTTTGCCGTGGATTGGGGCGGTGGGTGTTTTGGGTGTTGGGCTTTGGATGATGATGAAGTGAGAGACCTGGAGGATAGAGAAAATAGATACAGTATAAAGTATGGCGTGTAGCCGAAAACGGGTTTGTTGCTCAGTTCCCGGTGCTTGCGTGATTACATGTGATCTGACAATCTTCAACACGCAACCATCACAGTCGATCTCAGAAACCCTTACGTAGTACCAGATCTAAGCTTATTATTCGTAGCACAAGATCTAACAACATCAAACCAAGACATCGACCGAAACATCCGTAACGATCTACGTAATCCTCACATTCACCTGCACTAAAACGTTCCACGGGGTCTCAATCTTGGCATTTCCATCCTCGGCACCAATAGAGGCATACGATGATGTCTTTCAACCAGGGTACCCTTAATCGCGCAATAACCACCGAAGCTTAGAACAACACGTCTAGACCCGGAGTAGATAGGTAAATCTTGGCCAGAAGCGTTCGGAATCATTAGATCATTCCAGGAACAGGGAACACTAATTTTAGGTTTAAAATATGCTTATCGCAAGCTCTGCCGATCACTCGACGTCATGGCTCGTTTCTCATGACGCAGGGGACGACGAGATCGAATAGGAGGGTTTCATTGGGGAATTTGATGGCGAGAGATTTGGTCAATAGTTATGGAAGAATGATGGAAGTAGTCGTAGGGAGGCGGTTTGATAGAGTATAAAAGGGAGGGCTTTGCATCTCAAGAATCCTTCCAGACCAGTCTCACTTACACCAGAACACTACACTACTTACACAACTGCACTATTTATTTACACCAACTACATCCATTTACATCAAATACCTTCAAAATGGCCTCTGATCTCTTGGGAAAGATTAAAGAGACTATCGTTCCCTCCAACACCGAGTCCAACGAGTCTTACAACTCCAACTCCAATAATGCCTCCTTCAACCCAGGCTCTTCCCTCAACTCAAGCTCTTACAACGATGTAACAGAGAACTCCTCTAACCAGCGTGAATTCGGTTCTTCAAACCGCAACACTGGTCTTGAGTCTGAATTCAACCGCAACGCTGGTTTGGAGTCAAACAACAATGAGTTTGGCTCTTCGAACCGTGCTGGCCTAGAGTCTAGCAACCAAACACAGCAGAACGAGGGCGGCCGAACTCAGCGGGTTAGGTCTTTGGTTGAGAACGTCCCCGGCGTTCCTGAGACATTTACTTCTTCTTCTACCTCCACTTCCACTTCGCAATCCAAGCCTACCTTGTACGTACAACCTCAATCCCATCACATCCCTCACAGCTAACATTTTCTTTGTAGTAACGCCCCTTCATACCAAAAGGATATGCACCACCGTCACTTCGATGCTGCTCGTGCACCTCCATCAGCTTTAAGGGCGCACCTCGGTGAGCCCAGCATTGAGCACGATCATCCTCATGAGAGTTCGACCAAGAGACATTCTTCTACTAGTCATCAGGAGCAACACTATAACCTTAACTAGAGGATGAAAGGCGTATGTAATTAGGATCAGGTGAATAGCGAATAAGGATTTTCTATATTTATGTTGACGTAAAGCTCTGTGAAATGTATATTGTAATACTGTCATGTTGCACTTGTCCTTTTGATACTATACTGCAACCTTCGTTTTTCAGCTCGTGTCTTAGCCACATGCCGAAAGTATCAATGTGGCCCCGGGAGTCCAAGAACCCTCCCGGCAAAGCTCTGTCATCCCGGAGCGCGCCAGACTCCGGTCCCCGTTCCGCCCGGGGCCCCATTACCGGAAGCTATTCCCAAAGCTGCATCTCCGCCCCGTCCAACTTAATTGGAGCTAAGCAATACCCGCTGCAGGAACAGAAACACACAAGCTGCTGCCGGCAGAGTAAAGTCTAGATTGCAATCTGAAAGCTCCATTTAGGTAGCATTCTCCCCGAGACTGCATGTCAGACGAGAAGGTCAAGTGACCACCGGATGTCAACCGGTTGCCGGCGCTGGACAAGACCCTGTACAGCTCTGTGTCTTGGATTCGAGGCGGATCGTGCCGGATAATGATCTGAGTGTTGATCCCCCAATTCCCTCATATCATCCACAGCACCAAGCTTCAATTGCAGTCTATCCAACAATTATCATCATGAAGACAATACGTAAAACAACAACTATCATCAGCTCTTGATGGCTTCTCCCGGACGCATTTAACCGCCCCAATTACATGGGTGTTGGCCAAGTGGAGTGGAATCCGTCAGTGAAGATTGGACCGGCTAAATTGAGAAATCCATCCAAAAGCGCTCCCATCATGACGGGTCTCTAGCGTATGAGCTTGGAATATCATGGCTTCATGATTGGTGAGGGTAAAAGAGAGACACGAAAGCTGAGGCTGGTGCTTTAGCTACACCCCCACGTTGGAGCTACAATGCCATGATGGTAAACGGGTATTGGACATGAGGAGAAAAATTGAGAATGGCCATGTGATGCTCGTCAGTTCATCCGTGGGTATATCAAGTACACATGTCCTCTCTTTATCACCAGATAGAAGAATAACTTAAGATAACTTCAGGCTATTCTGATTTATTTTTTTGTTGTTGAGGCGAACAATTGTTATCATAAACTCCACATTGCGACACTGACACTACTGGGGTGATCAGATCAGATCCATATAAGAGAGACGGACATCCCACATTGAGCAAAGAGTGACGACTACCTACTTAATCATCTCCTCCTCCTTCATCCCTCTCAGATTCTCTCTTCTTTCTACTCTACAACAATCACAACAACCACAGTCACCATGTCCAGCGTATGTCTTCAGCTTCTACCCCGCCATCATGGCCCCTCATGACGTCTACTGACACCACCCCAGAACCTCTCCTTCATCCTCAACAAGCCAGGCGACGTCTCCTTCGCCGAACGTCCCAAACCAACCCTCGAATCCCCCCACGATGTCCTCGTCGCCGTAAACTACACCGGCATCTGCGGCTCAGACGTCCACTACTGGGTCCACGGCTCAATCGGCAAATTCGTCGTCGAAGACCCCATGGTTCTCGGCCACGAGTCCGCCGGCACAATTGTAGAGATTGGCTCCAAAGTAAAGAACCTCAAGGTCGGAGACCGTGTCGCTCTTGAGCCCGGTTATCCCTGCAGACGATGCGGTAACTGTCTCGCCGGCAAGTACAATCTTTGCCCTGATATGGTCTTTGCCGCTACGCCGCCTTACCATGGCACTCTTACCGGTTTCTGGTCTGCGCCTGCGGACTTTTGCTTCAAGTTGCCTGAGAATGTTTCGCTGCAGGAGGGTGCACTGATTGAGCCGCTCGCTGTCGCTGTGCATATCGTTAAGCAGGCGCGCGTCAAGCCCGGTGATTCAGTCGTTGTCATGGGTGCTGGACCCGTTGGTCTTCTCTGCGCTGCCGTCGCAAAGGCGTACGGTGCTTCCAAGATCGTTAGTGTGGATATTGTCCAGAGCAAGCTTGACTTTGCCAAGGACTTTGCTTCTACGCACACTTATGCTTCTCAGCGCATTGCGCCTGAGGAGAATGCCAAGAACATCTGCGAATTGGCTGGTCTGCCTGACGGTGCGGATGTAGTCATCGATGCTTCTGGTGCTGAGCCTTCTATCCAAGCCTCTATCCACGTCCTCAAGAACGGAGGTTCTTACGTCCAGGGTGGTATGGGCAAGGCAGATATTACCTTCCCCATCATGGCATTCTGCATCAAAGAGGCTACAGCAAGCGGCTCATTCCGATACGGCGCTGGCGATTATCCTCTTGCCGTTGAGCTTGTCGCTACTGGCAAGGTTGATGTTAAGAAGCTGATTACTGGTGTTGTGGACTTTAAGCAGGCCGAGGAGGCGTTTAAGAAGGTCAAGGAGGGAGAGGCGATCAAGGTTCTTATCAAGGGACCTAACGAGCAGTAAATGCAAGTTGATGAGCGATGAATGATGAACGAAAAAGAATAAAAGTTATGGTGTCTGGGGGTGTGGAGCGATAATGGCGGGCGGGTTGTTTATTTACTCTAATGTTAAGATGCATGATTGCTTCAATAAAAGAAATCAGGACAGAAAATCTTGCGATAATTCGGTGTATGCTTGCATGTCGTTAATCATTGCTCATCCCTCTAACAAGTCTATGTAGCCATCATCTAAACCCCATCCATGCATTCATCTATCCCATACGCCATCATTGGTATCATTCATCCAGCTCTTCCCATGAAACACCCTTCAAGCCTTGTTGTAGTAATCATCCTGCTGACCCTTTCTCTCAGCAGTAACCCCTCCAGTCTCCCCATTCTCACCATGAACATGCTTCTTCTCTCCCCAAAAAGCCTCCCGCTCCTTCAAAACATCCTGTCCCCAAGCCTTCATCTCCTCCAAATGCATCCTCGTAGCCACATAAGCAAACTCACCCAAATCAACCCTTCCCTCCCCACGCTTCTCATACTCAACCATCTGCAGCAAAAGCTCCATCTTGTCGACATCGTGCACAAAGTGGCTGTCCAATGTCTCAGAGTCTTCATACTCTTGCCAGATGGCTTTTATGTCTTCGCCTGTTGTGCCGCCGTGGACGTTGCGAAGGAGGTTCTTGGTGAGGAAGTCCATGGTTTCGGACTCGCGACGGCTCTTTTCGGGCTTGGGGACGCCGTCGACGGGGGTGATGTCACCGACTAGGAGTTCGGCCATGTCGTGGATGAGGCACATCTTCATGCATTTTGCGAGGTCGAGTTTGGGAGCGAGGGCTGGTGGTGCGAACATGGAGATTAAAGACATGCGGTACATGTGGTCGGCAATAGACTCTCCTCTGCGATATGTCAGTATTTCTTCACCCGTAGATTGAATGAGTGTTCTTACCTGTCAATGCCGAATCTTCTCCATCCTTCGCGCTTGGTCGTCTTGAGTCGTTCAAGCATATGGAAAAAAGGAAGCGGTGACGAAGCCTCCTCTTGAGGCGCACCACCAGGAATCTCCTTGACAACCTTGTCAACAGTCCATGGATCATCGACCTTGATCATAGGTGTAAAACCAAGATCCGCGACTATTTCCTCCGAGGTAAGTCCATTCTTTTCCGGTTGCGAGCCCATCTTGTTAGAATAAAAGCGATGCTGTCGCGGGGTAAATGGTTGAGTGCGAATTGAAGAAGTAGAGAGCGGTCGCAGAAAATTGGTTGTAGTACTAGCGAAACGAAGGGTTTGCTTGGCAGAGATAATCATAACAAATACACAATCGGTGAATGGATAAAGGAAAGAAGAGACTAGAATAACACAAGATTGTTTGTTAATTAAAGCGGGTAGGAGCGATTCACGGGCAGGTTGTGATTGCCCCAGTCGTTAGTGCGTCATTAGACAGGGATCATCTTCAGGGTAGCATTGGTACTGTACATTGATTTACAGCATCAAACAAAAAGAATGCCCTAAGAAGGTTTGTCATTTTGACGAATTAATGACAGAAGGTTAGCAATTTCAGGAGGAGGAGGATTGGTGTTAAGGTTCGAATATGTTTTTATTTTTCGGCCGTCACGAGACAGAAGCTGATTATTTATCCACTATGGGGAATCATGTCGGCCGTCTTGGACGGAAGCTGATATAGTTCTATAATTTGTCCAATGAAGAATCTTGTTGGCCGTCATGGAGACAGAAGCTGATGTCCAATAGCGTACAGGTTATTCAGTGGAGAATCTTTTCGGCCGTCTTGGAGACAGAAGCTGATATAGTTTACAGTTTATCCAATAGGGAATCATGTCGGCCGTCTTAGAGACAGAAGTCGTGATTATGTAAGGGCTGTATATGTTTTTTGTAATTTTGTATTTTCGAACTGGGTGGTTCTTGGTTAAGGTTTGGGTGTTTGTACGTCGAACCGCTTTGTAAGTTGTTGTGGTCGGTGTCCTCTGTTGGACACTGGGAGATGCGTTAACCTGATATATATAACTTTGCGTTGGCTGTCTTGAAGAAAGTATAAATTGGCGAAGCCTGAGGTTGAGGTATCCATCTGACGCTGAGCCACAACAAGAGGTGGTCTTAGGTAGAGGGTGCTGCTTTGAAGTTTAATGCAGTATCACGGTGGGTTGACGCTGAAGGATGACACATGAAAAGATCTATCAAGACAAGCTGGAGATATCTGGGGGCTTTACTGTTCGCAGCTAGCCAGGTAGTCTGCAATGAGTATCAACCATCGTATCAAAGCAGGCAGGCAACATATAAATTGTCTTGTAAGCCAGAGGGTACCAGATTAAAGGAACCTAGTCTAAGCTTGCAAGAGACCAAATTATTTCGTCTCCTGTACGCGGCGGACACTCTTCTAACACTCCGACGTATAGTCACACCAAGGGCATCCTCTCAGTACTTAATTACTCTACATGATCATCCAGAGCAGAGATTCCCAGTCGGTTAGAATTTAAACTTCATCAGATAAGAAAAATAGACACTTAATGTGACCATCTGCGTCCATCTCAGAGTTCCTTTCTCCCCCACCAAAAGGTGTCACCCATGCACGTGGGGTAAAATCCACCAAGCAAACAGCACTAAATTTAGACTCCACGCATTCCAACCTTGACAGAGCCTCATCTTTACTTGCACCCTCACTCATCACACATGCACATTTCCAGAAGGGCTCTATTCTCACACATTCGCACAATGACAACAATCGCCTCACTCAAGCGGTTATCCGCAAAATCCCTCTCAGAGAAAATCCTCGAGGAAGTCAACGTCACCGATCCCACCTTTGCAGTGATCGACGTTCGCGATAATGGTAATTTCACCACCAAACTTTGCTTGAGACACAAACTGACGTGTTCAGATTACATTGGCGGTCATATCAAAGGCTGTACAAATATTCCCGCTCATACTTTGGAGGCTATGATGCCGACGCTCGTGCGTCGCCTCAAAGATAAGAAGACGGTGGTGTTTCACTGTGCTTTGAGTCAACAGCGGGGTCCTAGTGCGGCACTCAAGTATCTTCGTGAGAGAGATGGTTTGTTGAGGTCTATGGGTGAAGAGGCTAAGGAGCAGGATGTTTATGTTCTGGATAGAGGGTTTTCGGGGTGGCAGGAGGTTTATGGCGAGGATGAGAGGTTGACTGAGGGGTATGTTAAGGATCTTTGGGAGAATTATTGAGAAACGGTGCTTTATTGAGGTACAGAAGTGTCGACTTGCGGTAAGCTTATAGACCAGGGCTAGAGAAAGGAGTGAATTGAAAGATATACTCTGAATCAACTCGAGCATGCAAATTGTGGTCCAAATGACAAAATACCGAGTTCATTTCCAACAGTGTCGAATAATAGCAGAACTCCCACTTATCAGCAAGCGATACAGTACTAAGACTAATAAATCGCCACTAACAAAGGCGTATATTTGTTACCACCTCCATCACCTCCACCCTAACCGCCTTCACCACCACCCTCCGCCTCCCTCTTCGCCTTCCTCTTCTCCATCCACGTCTTAAAAATCAAGATTGCACCAGCAATAATCACAACAGCACCTATAACCCCACCAATATAAACCATGTTGTGAACGCCATCTGCCTTCTCCGCGAGCGAAGGAGCCGCCGGCTTGGGGGGTACGTGGCCAGGGGTTTGGTCGACGTGGGGATCATGAACCGAGGGCATTCGCTGAGCCGGCGGATATCCAGGATCATAATGGGGAGCAGGTCGTGGCGGCAGCTGGTCACAGTCATGCCCAGGCTCGTAATGAGGAGGAGGTCGTGGTGGAAGGTAATCATGGCCATGTCCAGAACCCTGTGGAGGAGCAGGTCGTCGCTGCTCACGGCCAAAAGCCGGATTCTCTGGGTAGCCAGGATCATATGAAGAAGGAGGTTGTCCAGCTGGCGGAGGGTCAGGAATATAGATAAGAGCAGGTCGGTGATGCTTCCAGTAGTCAGGAGGTTGACCAGGTGGAGGAGGCCGGTTTTCATAAGGACCACGGAGTTGATCATAGGCCCAGTTTGAAACACTTTCAGGCGAGAACGGATCCAATCCGCGCTTGCTGGTAGAAAGAGTGTCGTAGGCAGGAATTCTGTCCCGGCCTGCAGGTAGAGGAGCCATGATGAATCTTTCACTCTGTAAGTCAGGGGATGGTATCCAAGTGACGAAAGCTCTCGAGACATACCTATTGTTCAGTGGTAAGGCAACCCGCACTTCTACCAAGGGAAGAAGGACAAGTCTTCGAGGACAACAAAAAGCACATGGTTAGGAAGATGAATAGATAATAAACATTACAGAAAGAATTACTGCGTTTGTCATTGGGTACCTTTGTTGTCAAGGTTTTCTGTTACCGAGAGGACAGCGAATGAGGGGATGTGAAAGCTTCCGGAGGCGCAACGAGGAGTGATATCGAGACGCGTCTATGATATAACTTTGCCGCTGAGTTGTCATTGTGCCTTGACGCGTTACTTTGGTGGCAGGGGATTTAACCTGTCGATGCGATTAGACAGTAAACTCACATATTTCAGGAGGTTGGAGAGGGGATACTCTCCATTCGTTTTATGCCTGTTGGCTGAGTCGGCGAGTTTCTTGCCATTTATCTGGTTAATTTGCCCCGGAGTGATGTCTGTGACTTGCCCCCTTTTCCCCTGCGTGGAAGGATGGCAGACATGGCGAGCCTCTCATTCAGCTCTCTCACTATGCTCTTCGCCCGCCCAATGAGTACGCCAAACTCCCACTCACAGTTGGTCACATATATCAAGGATAACTGCTGTCCACCAGTATAGAGAGGATCTGGTGAAGCCTCTGATACCATCATGGACCGATCATCTCAACAAAGTTGGAATTCCCTCGTTGAGAATTGATGGTTCATAATTGGCTAGGTATATGACGGTCATGCTGGCTATAAGAACTTTAAGATGTTGTAGTTACCTTCCATTCAGTTCTTTTCCTCTACCCCCAAAGACGTTGAAGGGACAAAAACACAGTCCTTGCGTCGTTTATCTGGCCTCAACTCCAGTAAGGCTACACAAGGCACTTTGAATACGAGTGCAGAACCCCTTTTCGTACGTCTCTTGAGCCTGAATCTCTACATACGTAATACTGACCACGAATAGCTCAATCACAACCAACCTTACCCGTCAATCTCTCAACAACCGTCAAAATGGGCGGCAGTTTCTGGACGTCTACATGGGCTATCGTCATCTATGTCGTTGTCGGCTTAGCCTTGATCATTGGGATAATCTCTCTCGTCGCTACCGACCCTGGAGCCAAGACCAGAGCGCGTGTCGAAGCGTACGCTCAGCATGAGGAGGCAAAGGTCGCATGGTGGGAAACAGAGGCAGAGAAGGAGAGGCAAAGGCAGTGTAGCGGGAAATGTGATATCTGTAGGGCCACGTGCACCGACTACTATGGCATTCCAGGATGTAAAGGGTACTGCAAGAAATGTAACAAGAAGTGCCTCAAGAAGAAATTTGTCATGCCCGATGGGGAGTAGCAGACTGCTTCCAAGGGTTCGGAAAAGGACTATTATGCTAAGAGAAGGGGTGTTTTTGGATGGATTCGGTTGTAATGTAGCTTTGAGAATGCTCCTCGGTGGTCAGCAACGACTTTGGAGATCAGCTGGTGGATCGCCGCCAGAGTGTCAGAACAAATGACCGTGGATAACATAAGTGATCGATCACCCTATGATAGATTAGATGCACTCAGGATAACTTATTTTGAAGCCCTGAACCTTGGGGAACAATTCTCTGTTAACCACTGGTTGCTTCAATGTTGAAGGTTTTGAACTAAGACGTACCTACGAAGTCTGCAGTCAAGATGCATCGTGAATGATCAGAGTTTTAATTCATCACTAAGCCAATGAGAGAGACATTCCATCTTGTTCTTAAAGTATGCAATCCCAATGAGAATATTAATTAGAACATAGAAATGCCTTAGGGCTTGGGGCCAAGCACATAAAGATCTCTCCCCTTTATTCTGTCCCATCCTCGTCCTTCGACTCCATCACAACCTCATCATCTTCTATCATCATCCCCCACCTGCCCCGTCCTCTAGAAGGACAAACACAACACCATGTCACAGTACTCTACTGGACATGATCATGCGGTCCCTGCCCCGGATGCCAAGTACGAGCACAGGATGAGGTATCCAAAGCGAGCCCAACCACCTGCCTCGCCTCGCCTCGACAGCCGGTCTCTGCCTCCCGGGGAGCTTCCTCCCGGATCTCTACCTCCTGGGGTCCTGCCTGCCGGATCTCTGCCTCCCGGGGTTGTGCCACCCAATATTGTTCCTCCCGATGTTGCTCCTCCCAGGGTTGTGCCTCCCGGACCTGTGCCTGACCGGTCGACCAGACCAACTCGCCCTCCCCCGGTTCCAAGCACTGTGATCAATGAACCGTATGTCAAACACGATGACAAAATGCAGTACCCAAAGCCAGCTCCATCAGCTGCTAGGCATCGTTTTGACAACATATGGGGAACATGCAAGAAGCCCGGGGGGTGCGACAAGCATGTGGAAGACAAGCCACCTCCGGTTCCGACCACGATGAACCCCGTCAAACCGCCCGTGCGACCCTCCCCGGACAATCACGTTGAGAAAGTGGCTTCTACGCCGTTCTGGGACAAACGGACGACGATGGGCGTGTGCATTCCTTGCGGCATCATTACGTGCGGTATGCTCTGGGTCCTCGCTGGTACCGCCAAAGCAAAAGTGAAAAGCATGAAAAGCGACGAAGAAGAGCCTGAGGACTAGGACGAAGACTAGGAATAAGGCAGTTAACCGCCGCTCCAGATAGTTCACACTTGGATGTTGGTCTATACAATGGCCAACGAAACATGAACAGCATCGGCATGAGGAACTGGGAATCACCTGAGTCTTGTCTTGCTTTGAGGGGACGGATCAGGGTCTCAACACATTTGCAACAATAACCTTGATTCAGTACGGTTCTAGGAAGTGAAAGTCTCAAATCTAGGATAGCAAGAATAAAACCTCCAAATTCTTCACCTCTTCATAAATTCTGTGGCATTTCATGATATAAGAAGTTTGATCATGACGGTTCTTGGGAGTAGAAACCTCAAATTCTAGAATACAAAGAATAGAAACCCCAAAGACCTCCACCTCCTCATCCAAGCCTGAAGATTTCAGCGCCAATAGTTCAAATCCGACGAAAGATTCGACGACCACTGGCACTAGACAGGAGTCATTCTGTACTTGCTGAGTTCCTTGAACATCTCAGTTGGCGGCTCCTCCGAGGGGTGTCGTCTCGGTCTCAGTCGTTGTGGAATTTGTCCATCCTGAGAAAGATGCCAAGGGTCACTGCAGGCGTTAGACCACTTCACTCTCAGGGGACTGGTAGTACTCACTCATCCGGGCTCGGCTTCGAGCTTCCACCGGCAGCTATGGCACAGCAGCCGCCTAGAAGAATGATGCCGACAATGACGACTAGGAAGATTTGCCAGGTCTTCATCTTGGGGACTGGCGGGAACTTTTTGGTGTTGGGGGTCTTTTTGGATAGCTTGTAAAGAGTCGAGGTTGGTGATAGTTGAAGAAGAGAAGACGATTCAAGAGGACACTTTTATGCCCGTGGGTGTGCCCAATGTGTTCCAATAGCTTTAGGGCTTAGTTACATCTCTTCATATCAAGCATTGCTGTTAATCACACTATCATGAGCCACTTACCAGTTCATAAGGGAGATACCATAGGTGTTCACTTCTTTGGAAAAGGTAATGTTCAATGTAGAATGTTTACCAATGATTGTAGAATTGAGTTGCTCCCCTCGTATCATCCCGAAAGCCATCATTGGACGTGAGATCCCAAACATAGAGGGGAATTTGCCTACCTATAAGACAATTCTCTTCGATAATTGAGTTCTATAAATGATCACATGAACTTTGAGATATGTTCCAGTAGCTTCCAAATAAATTAACTCCTGTCATGCAATGCGGCAAGTAATTATTGGGTGCAGTATCATCAGACAGTGGCAAGTTAACTTGCCTTTCCAGTTCAATCTACAACAAACCCCATCGCCCTTGTACCCCTATCTTGTAGAGACATCTACACTTCAAGATGAAAGAACCGAAAACCTGGCACCAGATCCTCATCTTTGGTGGTGTAGGTTTACTCATTATTATAACCGCCATCGCTCTCGTGTATGATGCTAAGACCAACGACCCTCCTTATTCCCATCGCTTTGGTAAAGAATGCAACTGCGGATTCTGCGTAAGAAGGAGGAAGATGGCATTGCAGAAGTCATTGAGCTTTAATCAAAGTCAATCAACTTTGGTAGAGCCATAAAAGGTTCGACTGTTCTTCCATTCCTTTTCACCGTCATACATCAACTATACCCAAAAACACCAAAATGTCCACCTCAAGGTCACTCGAAAAAGTTGTCTATTACATTCTCTATATCCTCTATTGCCCATGTCACGTCCTAGAAGATTGGAAGATCAAAAAAGAGGGCAAGTAAATCCCAAGACTACTATCGTGATATTACGTTCTAACAAGATGAAGAAGCGAGGTCAAGACCAGGTTCAGGGGCAAGCATGAACGAGAAAAACTGAACACCACCTCGACACCAGGTTTCCTTTTTTGCGGGTGGTATGATATCTGGAACTACGTGGGATTATGTAGAAATACATGGAATTATGTCTGGAAATACTTGGGATTGTGTGAACCTTCTTCCAGGGTTGTTGGAACTGTTGTCACGAGGAGAAAGATACACTTTCTGATAGTAACCTAAATTTTCTAATCGAAACTGTTGAGGTAGTGATTTTGCCACTACCAAATTACCAAGTGTCCTCCCCTTAATCTTCTCTCGCTCTACCCAAGTGACTGTCCTCCATCCCACATTACCACCCCCAAACCCAAGTCCCAAGACCCAACTATCTACAACTACCACCAAGTAAGTAACCCATCCTCTACCCACAACTTCATTCTAACAGCAAAAGCCCAACCGCCACCATGGGATTCCTCAACATGAGTTACACCAGCAAGGTGATACTCTTCGTCGTGCTGATCCTCATCGGAGTCGTTTTCCTTGTCGTCGGTCTCCATGGCGGAGAAGGTACCAAGGAAGCAGAACTCAACAAGCAAGCAAAGGACGAATTCCAGGAACGGTTCGATGCAGAAAAGGAAGTGAGCAAAAAAATTGAAAAGAGATTCAACAAGTGTGTCGAGGCGGAGAAAGCGGAGAGAGAACGCTTGGGGATCGTTAAGGAGAGGGATGTGTGTCCGTGGAATGCGCCGAGTGGGTCTGAGGTTTGATGTGGGAGCTGAACTATTCTATTTGTCGGAGGAAGGCAAGGGACATTGATTGAAAGGTGCTTAGCAGTCGCTGTCTTTCTTGTTGGTTGGATATTGGTGTTTCACAGTTGCTCTACGGCTCAGATTTGTGAGACTATCTCGCAGTATGGAAGACATGTATCCGACGAGACAAGACTTCACCCCAAGAATTCTTCAACGATGGGTACCACGACTGGACCAACAGAGTAACATTATCTCTTGCATCTACTTATATAACAACCACAAGTACAGACTCCCAGCACCAGATCAAATAAAGTCATCAAGCCCATATACGCTGTGCGCCAGTTCAAACACATCTTCGAAAGGGTATTTTTTTAAACACGAATCACGCTTTGCCCACCCATCCCGAATTGATAAAGAAATCGAATATGCGCCCTCCTTTTTGTGAATCCAGCCGGCAAATCTCCTTTGCTTGCTTCTTCTTGAGCGTGCCGTTGCTCTTCATGGCCTCCTTGAAGATCTGTTCTTTGATCATCAGGTATGGCTTGGGCTGTAGTCTGATAACTTCGCACAGTTTGGCTTCTTCTGGTGTTAGGAGATGCAAGTCTGGGGCTGTGTCTTGTGTCATTGACATGGGCTGCACGCCCGATATTGGTTGAGCTGTGTATCTTTGTTTGGGTGCAGAACCGTGGCCATTGACTCCGTTGACACCATTGATCTGACCATTTGTCTGGCCGTTGGTTTGCTCGGAGTGACCATTCGTCAATGCCTTGGTCTCTCCATTTACCTCTGGGTTGGCTGGAGGCAACATTCGGGCTGGTAGTTCTGGAGCGATAAGGAGAGCTGCTCCACTTGCGGGCTCAGGTGGAGGAGGTTGCTTAGACCTCTGAGCAGATGCCAGGCGCTCGCGATCCATGGAGCCCATGGGGATGGACTTTTGAATCCGCGATGCCTTCTCTGACTCATACTTCTCACCACTTCGGAGGTCCCCAATGCGCATGTTCCTCCACTCTTGTAATTGTGTAATGGCTTGTCGTAGGTTCAGCTCATCAAGTAGACCCTGATTAAGCTCTTCGAAATCTTGACGGTTCATCATTCGGGCGAATGGCTTGGCTTTTTGTAACAAATCCTTCTCTTCCTTTGTGCGCTTCTTTTCCAATTTCGTGTTCTCCCTGTAGTCGAGCAGGTTGTGTTCGAAGATGACCTTCTTTCGCTCCACACGTTGTGTCAGACGCGCGTTGTAGATGTCCATCACTGTAAGCTTGAGTTCCATTTCAGGCTCAAGCTCGCCAGTTCTGGGGTTGAGTCCATCACCAGGATCAAACTGCATCAGCTGAACAGCTTCTTCAGCCTCGTTCGCGTACTCAGTCTCAAACTCCAGACGACCAGGCATATATCCTTGAATCTCGTGACAACTGGGTACACTGGCTGTCGGTTTCGTCTTGGGTTGTAAGGCTGGCGCATTCTTGGCTGCATCTCGTCGTTCCTCTATTCTTTGCTTCTTGCGAGCTTGGAATTCTTCTCGAGGAATCTCGTTCGCTAGCTCGCAGTCGTGGGGGCTGCATCGTTTCGGTAATGGGAAAGCAGGCGAGTCGACGTAGGTCGATAAGTAGTGGTCGCGAACCTCGTCCTTTTCTCGGAAACCGCCAATATGATCGGCAATGTCTGCCCATGAACCGAGACCATAGATCTCTGCACCCTCAAGGAGGAGCAGTTCTTCGTCGGCTCCCCATTCTCGGTCGAAGATGGGGAATGAGTTTTGTTCAATTACGCGGAAGGCGTGCGTCGCGGGGTTGTGAGCATTTCGAGATTCGCCTTTGGCGAAACACGAAACACAGAGGTCGAAATCATTGCAGGCTGCGTCGGCACATCGAATGCGGACCTAACCACCAACATGATTAGCAACTCCATCATGACGACCCATCAAGTTTAGCCGGGATATCCCCGAAGCGCGTTTCGAGGTTTCCAAACAATGACCAGGCAGCAGCCAAAAGTACTTACAGTGGATGTAATATCTGATGAACAGACATCGCAAACGTATTTGACACCACCTTCGCTCCCTCTTGAGATGGTTTTCTTTCGTATGACACCCATATCGTCGGTTGCGATGTCGGGCCGGGGAGTTGTTAATTACCCCCCTGTCTATGCGTGTCAACGGGCTGGAGGCCACGCAGGGCGCGTTGAAGACGAAAAAGAGGGCTCTCGATGATGCGCGATTATTGATGGGTGTTATGCGACGCGAAATCTGATGAAAGAGGTCGAAATGTGGTCGTGGTTGATGGAACTGGTGATGGATTGATTGGTCGAGGGGCTTGGAAGTTGCGATGTTGTTGATTATGGCGCTTGCCTGAGCTACTCTGGGGCTGGTCTGAGCTGGGCTGAAGCGCACTTGCTGTGGGTATCGAATCGGGGAAGTCAGTCGTCACTGAGCATGACCCCACATTCAAGTTGTCCAAGATCACGTGAAGCTCTTAACTTTCCTGGATATCCCCGCCAATCAACGGGTGACGCCAATCCCCATGGTTAATCCCCACATTGTTCACTGAAGGAGCTCAAAGTGACGATGAAGGACAAGAGTCAATATCTTTGAGGGATGAACTGTGACAATTATAACATAGAGCACCTTTCGGTTCAGATAGTTGAAAGTAGTCAGACCTCGCAGTCACCCAAGTTCAAGAATGTAGTTCTCATGTGAATATTCCATGCAATCACTCCTTCTCATAATGATAGCAGACTCATTCCTTGACAGCCAAAACTTGTTACAGCGAATACAGCCCACTCTCCATCCGTAGACTCCCCCGAAAGCACGGCCGAGAATAAAACCGTTATCCGCGCCATTCAGAACTCCAGACTTGTTATAAGAGCTATTTATCTTGCTAGTCGCTTCACTTGCCGTCCAAAAGTTGGATTCATGATAAATTGAAGCTCCCCCAGCTTTCATATCGTCAATTGGACATTCCAAACCCCTCCATTACTTCTCATACCGTTACCCCACCATCATCATGCCTGATCAAATTCTTGACGATATCTCTCATCGCAGATATAATCCCCTCACGGATTCATGGCTGCTTGTGTCACCTCATCGCACGAAACGACCTTGGCAGTACGTTCTTAGACTCTTCTATGAGAAATGATCTAACATAATGTAGAGGTCAGCAAGAGGCTGCCGTCGCATCTGAACTTCCTGAATACGATCCTAAAGTACGCCCATGACATCACATCATGAGACCTTCATCTGACAACTTCAGTGTTACTTGTGTCCCGGTAACCCACGAGCAGCTGGCGACTCCAACCCGAAATATGAAAAGACTTTTGCTTTTGTGAACGACTACAGCGCTGTCAAGCAAGAGCAGCCCGAATATGACGCCAAGGCTTCTTCCAATGACTTGGAATCTCTACTCCTCCAGGCTCAGGGCGTTAAGGGCGTCTGCTACGTCCTTACTTTCTCTCCCAAGCATCATGTCACTCTTCCCGATATGACTCCTCAGGAAATTGTCCCAGTTATTGAGCACTGGACACGCATCTACGCTAACCATTTGACACCGTCAAACCCTCGTGCGGCTGAGGCTGATCAACTTTCTATTTCCATGCCCAAGGATGTTGCCCCTAGCCCCTCGGAGCAGTACCGATATATGCAAATCTTTGAGAACAAGGGTGCTGCGATGGGCTGCTCTAACCCCCATCCTCATTGCCAAGTCTGGACCACATCGACTATGCCTGAAGAACCTGGAAAGGAGCTTGTGCAAATGACCAAGTACCGCGATCAGCATGAAGGTCGTCATCTCCTAGGCGATTATGTCAAACTGGAGTTGGAGAAGCAGGAGCGTGTTGTTTGGGAGAACGATGCGTTCGTTATTGTATGCCCTTGGTGGGCTGTCTGGCCATTTGAGGTTCTCGTCCTTCCTAAGCGACACATCCGATCTCTTCTCGACTTCAAGCCCGAGGAGCGACTCCAGTTTGCCGAGGCCATTCAAGAAGTCACCCGAAGATACGACAACTTGTTTGAGTGCAGCTTCCCCTACAGCTCTGGTCTTCACCAAGCACCTCTTGATGGAACACCTGAAGAGTTGGAGAGTGCTTATTTCCACATGCACTTTTATCCACCTCTGCTGCGCTCGGCTACTGTCAAGAAGTTCCTCGTTGGTTATGAGCTCTTGGCTGAGCCTCAGCGTGATATCACTCCCGAGCAAGCCGCAGCCCGCTTGAGGAACTGCGGAGGTGAGCTCTACCGAAAGAGTCTATAGGTTTGAACCATCCGTTTAATCTATTAAAATTTATACAATTATCTACCCATTAAATGTTTCTATGTCATCATGTTCAACCCAGACAATATCCCCACCAGAAGCTTTTACATCGAATCCGTCGTACGATTTCGTTACGATACTCTAATCTAGTTGTACTGGACGTAGTAGTCGCGGACAAGGGGCATCCAGATCAGAGAAGTGGAAGCCAAGCAGAAGGGGAAGAACTGAGGGAGACCAAAGGTCATGGACTTGAAGACGAAAAGCTCACTGGCAAAGTGGCCAAAGGCAACGATGTAGGTCCAGTAAGCAAGAGTGTAGACAGGACCAATGTGAAGGTTGTAAGCGGCGTAGCATCGAACAATGCAGGTGATGAGAGTCCAAGTGCCGAAAAGTCTACCAGCGAGGGGAGTAAGCTGGTCGGTGGCCTTGGGGTCGTTCTGAGCAGGAACCAGCTTGTTGGCCTGGTCTTCGGGTTCGAAGGTCTTGGTCTTGGTGGGAAGCTTGGGGTTGCGGATGAATCGACCGTTATAGACTCGTCGGGAAAAGTGAAGGGTGGTATACGCCTGCAGCGAGTTGCCGATTGAGATAATGGAGAGCTGTATGGTCAGCATCTTACTTTGTAGGGGCGGGTTCAGGGCGTCTTACGATGATCATGTAGTAGGGTAGAACACCCTTGGCTTCGGGGAGGAAAGGCTTGAGAGCGTCCATGATGAATGACAAACGGATTAGGCAGTAACAGAAGAACGCCAATTGCAGTCTTGATGGTTGTAGAAATTAAATAAAGGACGAAATTGGTATAAGACGATTAATCCGGGTCCGTAGGTCGGACGTATGTTTTTTGGTGGGAGAGACGGACCTGTCCTGTCATCGGGGATAGAAGCTTGGACCATCTCAACAACGTCAGGTCAGGGGTAGCAAATCTACTGGTCCCTAAAATTCAATTGAGTCCAGCCTAAGCCAAGACAAGGAGCCGAGGGGCAGTAGAGGTGCTTTACCTTGTGATTGACACTTTTTTTCCCTGTCCATTTCTTCTTCTTCTTCTCTCTTCTGCACAACAATTTGCATCTTCTTGTTGCGCATCCTTCAAAATGACTGCCATCGCAGAATTTCTCGAAAACGTACCGCAGCCTCTGCAGTGGGGTCTTGCTGGTGTTGGTGCTCTCTTCCTGGGCTCCAAGATCTTGAGCTTTCTCCAGCTTGTCCTCAGCGCTTTCGTGCTCGGAGGTACCAACGTAAGTCATCTTGTGTCTCAATTGAGTTGCCCCAGACTAACAACGTTTCTAGCTCCGCAAGTATGGAAAGCCTGGTACTTGGGCTGTCATCACCGGTGCCTCTGATGGCCTCGGCAAGGAGTACGCTCTGCAGCTCGCTGCCAAGGGCTTCAACCTCGTCCTCGTTTCCCGAACTCTGTCCAAGCTAGAAACCCTCTCCACCGAGATCCAGGCCAAGTACCCCGGAAAGGGTCTTCAGATCAAGGTTCTCGATATGGACTTCGCCAAGAACAGCGATGCCGACTACGAACGCCTCAGCGAGCTTATCTATGGTCTGGATATTGGTATCCTTATCAACAACGTTGGCCAGAGCCACAGCATCCCCGTTCCTTTCCTCGAGACCGACAAGGAGGAGCTCCAGAACATCATC
Source organism: Fusarium incarnatum (assembly GCA_004367075.1). Classification (NCBI taxonomy): domain Eukaryota; kingdom Fungi; phylum Ascomycota; class Sordariomycetes; order Hypocreales; family Nectriaceae; genus Fusarium; species Fusarium incarnatum. The sequence continues at coordinate 52,805 of QGDZ01000148.1, read as the reverse complement.
ACCATCAACTGCACTGGTACTCTCCGTGTTACCCAGACTGTCGCTCCTATCATGAAGGCCCGCAAGAACGGTCTTATCCTGACCATGGGATCTTTCGGTGGATGGACTCCTACTGCTCTTCTGGCCACTTACTCCGGTAGCAAGGCTTTCCTCCAGCAGTGGAGCAACGCTCTTGCCGCCGAGCTTGCTGATGACAAGGTTGATGTCTACCTCGTTCTGAGCCACCTTGTCACTACCGCCATGAGCAAGATCCGCCGTCCCAGTCTTCTTGTCCCTAACGCTCGCAACTTCGTCAAGGCTACTCTCGGCAAGGTTGGACTTGGTGGTTACCAGACTGCTCCTTACACTTACACTCCTTGGTGGAGCCACTCTTTCATGCTGTGGTTCATCGAGAACATTCCTGGTGCTAGCGGTCCTATTACCATCTCTGTCAACAAGAAGATGCACGAGGATATTCGCCGAAGGGCTCTCCGCAAGGCTGCCCGAGAGGCCAAGAAGCAGTAAATTTAGATATAGTAAAAGGTGAAGAAAAGGCGGTTGGAGAGTTATGTAGCTAGATATCGGATATCTGAAGCTGAACAAAAAGAAGGAATGAGAGTGAATATGGAAAGTAAATGCAACATGATAAATAAAGTTCGTCTGCCTATCTGATTCATCGTTCCAATCATTCGCATCTGTGACAACGCTTTCGAAGCTTCTGATAGTGGTAGTGGTGGATGACCCATAGTTGAGTGGCTCGGTATCCTCTTTCTCACCGACTAAGAATGGAACACGATCAAGGCACTGTCACCTGTTGGTAACACTTGAAGACTTTTGCAAGGAATAAATGTTGAGGTAACACAGACAGCTCATAGGCGACCTGCTTTGAAGAAATTAATTAAGCTGGATGCTTTGAGTTTCGCATTGAACAAGGGCATTGAACATTTAAAGCTTATAGTGAACCTTTGTTAACGATGGTATGCCGAGAACACTTCAATTGAGGGCACTAGATATTATTTCAATATCATTAATGTAATTCTTTGTCTTGCACACCCAGATGAATGCAGCATCCTGTCTGGGTGCATTTGGCTGCATTTCATGACGCGTGGTTACTGCTCTCTCAGCCTTGCACCAAAACAGTCTTAGCGCCCAAGCCCCAGTCGCGAAAAATCCGTGCTCCATATCCAGCCTCCCCAAGCTCTCGTCAAATTGTTTATCATTTTCTCTAGCATGCAACACTTGCAATAGACTCTATCTCAAGCCCCGACGACGACGCGATTTAATCGACAACCAACGGCCACGGTTATCGACGCGACTACGAGGGATTTTTATCCTAATTATAATTCATCCCGCGCGCCTGGCAATCGTCGCTTTCACTTTTTGATGATCCGCGATCTGCTTCCATCGGTATAGCAACGAACCCAAACTGGTGAAGCTTCCCAGGCCCGCCGAGGGCTTCGATTTTGCTGCCCATAATGTCTTTTCCACAAACAACTCCGGTTCGCCCAGTTCCTGGCGCATTCCTGAATACGCCGGCTGTTGCTTCCAGATTTCAGCAGGGCCAAGATCCTGTGCGCCGACAGCTGTTCCCAGTTTCTGAGAGCAGCCCGTCCGTTTCGAATCTTAGGAGTCCTGCGCCGCCATCCTCAGGCTCATCGCGACCCGTCAACGCCGCTGGTTCATTAGTGCCTAGGTCAACTAATAGCGATGGTTTGATTGCTCCCGCCCAGCTGCCACCTCCTCGAGCCGAGAATGTAGCCCCCGTTGTCAAGGCCGCCAGGGCTATCAACCAATGCCTCCAGGCCGATGGACGCTACCCCGACCTCGATTCATACTGCAGACGTATGTGCAAAACTTCTATGGATGGTGGAACGAGCTAACAAGATACCAGAGGGCGCGTCTTCCGATTACGATCTCGAAAACACCGATTCCGCCATGGCCCCATTTCACAAGACTCAAATGTATCCTATCCCGAACCAAGTCTTCGATCACTACAACGCTGGCGAGCTCCAAACTCTTATGGGTCTATTTGCTGAGATTAACCATGCTTGGGTTGTTATTGACAACTCCTTGTTTCTATGGGACTACACGCATCCTGACCCCGAGCTCATCGGCTTCGAAGACTCACCGCATACTATCCACGCCGTCGCGCTCGTTCCCCCTAAGCCGGGTATTTTTGTGGCCTCAATTACTCATATTTTAGTCGTCGCGACTTCTCAGGAGATAGTACTACTGGGTGTTGGAGCCTCCGATACTCCCTCGGGTACCAAGTCAGTCAGCCTTTACCAGACGAAAATGAGCCTTCCTCTCCGTGGCATCGAAGTTCGCGTAATCAGTGGATCCGCCAACGGTCGGGTTTTCTTTGGCGGTAGCAACGACATCGATATCCATGAGCTCTACTACCAATCCGAAGAGAAGTGGTTCTCGAACCGATGTGGAAAGATTAACCATACCAACCCCGGCTGGTCTTCTGTCGTCACCCTACAAGGAGGTTTCTGGTCGCAAAAGTCTCCCGAACACCTTGTTGATATCGTGATCGACGATTCGAGAAGCCTTGTATACACCCTCTCGAGCCGCTCGACTATCCGAACATACCATATGGAGTCGCCCGATCGACTGAGCAAGGTTATCGAGAAGGAGAAGGTCCACTGTCTTCGAGATATCGCCCATATGATCAGCCAGTCTCGCCTGTTGACCGACAAGGTTCAAATCGTCGCGATTAGTCCCATCTCTAAACAGGAGGCAGCGAAGTTGCACCTAATGGCCTTGACAAACACTGGATGCAGACTGTTCTTTAGCGCTACTAGTGCTGCGTCCTATTTGTACGGCTCATCGACCAACCTGGCTCCCCAGAGTATGCAGGTTCAGTTTATCAAGTTCCCCCCAGGCCAGAGCGCTAGAAGATCGCCCTATCCTGGTGGTGAAACGATTGTCGATCTCGAATCCCCTGCTCTGACAAATAGCCGAAAGGGCGCGCGATTCTCGCCTGGGTACTTCCTCGACTTTGTCTGCAAGGAGACGAACCAACACGAAGATACTCTATTTATTTCTGGACCCGAGACGGGACGTCTTAAGAACACTGTCCCCACCTCGCCTCTGAAATACCACGAGAGCGGCATCTGGATTGATATCGGAAGTCGGGCTGAGGCGGTGGGACTCATTGGAAAGCCATTCGCCGCTGCAGGACAGCCTGTGGGTTTCGGTAACGAGCTGGCTGTTCAATTCGACGATGCGCCCAGCGAGTTTGCTATTCTCACCAACACTGGAGTTCACATCATCCGACGAAGACGCTTTGTGGATATCTTTGCTTCTGCTATTCGAGGCGCTGTTGGAGACGAAGGATTAGAACTTGTCTGCCGCCGGTTTATTAACACTTACGGCCGTGTGGAGACAGTTACTACTGCTTTGGCTGTTGCTTGTGGTCATGGAGGTGACTCCCGACCTGGCGCAGCGCGTGCGATTGACCAGGCCACTGAAGACCGGGCCCGGTCCGTCTTTGTCGACTTTGGTGGACAGCCCACCATGGCCGAGACTGACAGCGCATCTCTCACAATAGACTCTGTCAACCTGTCTTCCCGACACGACGCCCTGGCTCTGTACCTCTCCCGACTGATTCGCCAGCTGTGGAAGTCCACAGTCATCACGCCCGGTGTGTCCCCTACGGGCGGCATCACCATCGCTTCTACTATTCCTCTTTCAAAGCTCAGCACTGTTCAAGAAGCTCTGGAGCGTCTAAGAAGGTTCCTCGACTCCAACCGTGGCCTTATCCAGGGTTTGTCTGGTCCTTCTGATCTTCAGCATGTGTCTAGTCGCCAGGAGGAGGTCGCCCTGCAAGCCGAGCACCAGGCTCTGCATGCTCTGCAGAAGTTGATGGAGAGCATCTCAGAAGGCATTTCCTTTGTTCTGATGCTTTTCGACGAGCGTGTGTCTGATATCTACACTCGTCTCGATGATACTGCCCGCCAACAGCTTAAGGAACTCACATACGAGAAGCTCTTCTCTCAAACAGATGGCAAGGATCTGGCCAAGCTCCTTGTCAAGGCTATTGTTAACCGCAACATTGAGAGTGGCTCCAACGTTGAGACCGTTGCCGATGCCCTGCGACGCCGATGTGGCAGCTTCTGCAGCCCAGATGATGTCGTCACTTTCAAGGCCCAGGAGCAGCTCAAGCGTGCTTCTGACCAACCTCTTCAAACTAACCAGTCCCGAAGCTTGCTGCATGAAAGTCTCAGACTATTTGAGAAGGTTGCTGGCAGCCTCACTTTCGCCAACCTCCAGACCGCTGTCCAACAATACATCGACCTCAAGTACTATGCTGGCGCTGTCCAGTTGTGCCTGGTTGTCGCACGCGAGAAGGACAGGGGTAACACTGCTCTTGCTTGGGTCAATGATGGTAAGCCTTCAGGCGACCCTCGAGCCAATGCTTTCAACGACCGCAAGCGTTGTTATGATATGATTCACGATGTCTTGAGCCACCTGGACGCTGCATCAAGCAGCGAGCCTGAAATGGTTGACGGCCGACTGACTCTTATCGCAACCAAGAGGCTTGAGGCGTACAAGGTGGTGAATGAGTCTGATGATGAGGTGTTCCATTTCGACCTTTATGAGTGGTATATTCAACAAGGATGGACCGACCGCATCTTGGCTATCGAATCGAACCACGTGGTTACCTTCCTCCAGCGACTTGCTGGTACCAATATCGAGCATGCTGATCTGTTGTGTCGTTTCTACACCAACCGCAGCCGATTCTTTGATGCAGCTGAGGTTCAGGCTGAACTTGCTAACTCCGACTTCCCCATCAGCATCAAGGACCGAATCAGATTGCTCAGTCTGGCCAAGGCCAATGCCAATGTCTCTACAACTGGCATTAGCCGACAGCAGCAGCAAATGCTCAACCACAGTGTCACTGAGTTGCTCGAGATTGCCCATATCCAGGATGATTTGTTGGAGCGATTGAGAGCTGATGATCGTATCGATCCTGAGAGGGCTATTGAGATTGAGGATGCTCTCAAGGGCAAGATTCAAGGTCTCTCCGAGGTAAGTCGCGCATATCCTAGTTCACATATACCCTTACTGACAAATCTTAGCTGTTTAATGACTACGCCGACCAGGCCGGTTACTATGACCTCTGTCTGCTTATTTACCACGTGGCTGATTACCGTAACCATATGACGATTTCGGGTACCTGGAACAACTTGATCCAGCAGACACATGATGAAGTCATGTCTCGTCTGGAGATGTCAGAACCCGGCATGCCCTCGCCACCCCTACCCTACGAAGCCGTTACCAGCAAGATTCAAAACATTGCCCACCGTACATCACTCGACAGCTTCATCTTCCCCATCCAAGACCTCCTACCAGAACTCTGCCGCTACGCTGTGGCGCAACAACAAGATGCCACAATTGGTGCTGATCCCACCTGGCCAGTCCAGCTGTTCCTCACCTTGGGTGTTTCTCATGACATGATTGTCCGAGTGCTGGAAGGCGTTTTCGATAGCCAAGATTACGGTTTCAGCGGATCCGTGAGAAACCGCATGATTGAGCTTATTGTTTATGTTGTTAGCGACTGGGTGGCCGAAGCCCGCCGACGTGGTGGTGCAGGCAAGGGCGGCGCCATTGGCCCCTCTGTAGCCGACCTCCTCAAGAGATGCGACGCCGCCCTGCCTCCTCCCGGACATGGCAACAACGCCGGCGGTGCAGACCTGGCCGATGTCAGGCGGGTGCTCAAGGGACTGAAGCGAGAGGTTGAGGGTCTTTCGCAACGGGTGCCTACAGGAAGTCTCAGATTTGCATAAGTGATGGATAACAACGCATTAGAGGTTTGATCAAAGAAATTCGAGATGGGTTTTGAGTAGTGTTTTGGGATGATGAATATGCTATAGGCGCCAAACGGGTGCGTTGTACTGTATAGGTTCAAAGGTTTTTTTTTTTTTTACATTGTAATTATTAAAGACATGGGGGTTATCGTAGGCGCCCCTTGAAAAGAATGGAAAGAAATGGTAACAGAAGAATATGCGCTGTATCTATGACTCCTCGAGTGTTGACCGCCAATGCAGGGCAGTTTTGTCCACAGCAGTTCGCACCCTGTCATCGAAGATGCTGTCCAGAATGGCCCTGCTGTCCAACAGAACCCGGTCATTGCAGGTGATGTCCAGTCACTGCAACAATACCCGGTCATTGCAGGTGCTGTCCAGTCACTGCAACAATACCCAGTCATTGTGCCAGCGTTGTCATAAGGCGACCGCAGCGTTGCGTTTTTTACCGCCCTATCTGCTGGCAGCGGTGAGATGTGGGTGAGGCCTGCATATGTTGCCCGCCTCACTTTGGAGGGAGTGTGAGAGTTAGGCGAACAAAAGATGACACGCCATTGTTGGAATGGGCCTCACGCAGATGGCACTGTGGGGGTGCTTGTGAGGATGTTGGATATATAAGTGAGGTTTGGGATGATGGTGAGGCAGTATTCAGTCCAGTTGCCTCAGTCTTGATGACTATGGCTTTGTTTTGACGACGTTACTTTCACTATGGTCTGAGACCTATATGACCTTTCTTTTGTTTCTTGGAGCTGGACTCCCTTACTTAATACGACTTATATATACCTACATCGGCGATGACAACTGAAGTGTCGACACCAACGATGGAGATACACTATCAACGACGACAACAACTTCAACCATCAACGATAACCAGATATCATCATCATTGATTACAACATAATTCATCTATCATGATGCTTACTACATACGTTTACCACGCTTCGGCGTGCTTTTCACCCAGCGATTAGCAACATTGCTTCGCTGGGCACCACGTTCAAGACCAACCTCAGAGTTTCACCACAACTACAAACATCAATCTCTTGAGGCTCTGGTCGCCCATACTCGACATGATCCGGCGTCCGGTATGGTTACAAAAATTCAACTTCTTGTATCTTGTGGTCTGGCAAGACTTGGGTTAGATACTCGGAGTTAATGGGGGAGTCACTTCTCGGTCGTTTTATAGATTGGGAGGAGTTATAGAAAAAGAGGGGATATATAAAATGGGTTGGTAAACGGTCTTTATATAATATTGAAAGGAGGTTATACTCGTTCGTTGTTAAACCTTTGTATCATTATAGGGTGGTTAGACTGTTGGGTTAGGGTATGGGACTGTCAGATATTCGACCAAAACATATATACCTAATCATCTTACACGAATAGATCTGATAAAGAACCATTACATCAAATCCATGCGCATTTTATCTTAATATTTGTTAATCTTCTCTTTCTTGCTCACATACCTTGATGAACACTCCGATGTAGTCTCCGTGCGGCGACTTTTCGGATACTTCGCAGACATAAATATCCCCATCTTAACCACCGAGAAACAGTATCAACAACACAATTCATTTTCATGTTAAGATCCCTCGCAACAAAAACAGCAAAAATGGCTTCCTCAACCGTCGATCCCGCACTCATGACCCTCCAAAATCTCTACGCCAACAAGGACAAAGACAACTTCGAGGAGCAGATGATCTACGTCTCCAAGACTCTCATGCCCAGACTTATCAGAAACTTGCCTCCTCAGATGGGGATATCGGAGAGTACGACTACACCTGTCAAGTTCTTGGATAGTGCTTGTGGGAGTGGTGTTTTGACGGATGCTGTTCAGAAGGTACTGCCTAAGGATGTTCTTGGGAAGAGTACCTTTTTGATGGCTGATGTTGGAGATGGGATGCTTAATGTTGCGAAGAAGAGACTTGGCACTGAGGGTTGGGTTAATGCTGAGATTAAGAAGTTGGACGCTACAGTGAGTTGACTCTTTGACGTGTAGTATCGGAGACTAACGGGAATTGATAGAACACAGGACTTGAAGAGAACTCGTTTACGCATGTTGGTCTCGGTCTAGCACTTCACGTTATTCCCAAGCCTGATGCTGTACTTGCTGGTAAGTAACCACTCTCCGATACATCTACGAGCAAAACTGACACCTCAGACTGCAAACGCATCCTCAAACCAGGTGGTATCTTCGGCGCAACAACATTTCACGCAGAAAATACATTCTGGGTCCCCGACATGCGCACAGCCTTTGCCTCATTCCCCTTCCCAGCACCTCTACCCGACGTAATGCCTATGCAGATGCACGACCAAGGCAACTGGAAATCTCCTTCCTGGATAGAGCAGCATCTCAAAGAACAAGGCTTCCAGGATGTTAAGGTTACGGTGGATCACGACAAGTACTTTTTGAGGAGTGCGGAAGAGTATGTGTTGCAGGTTGGTATGATGCTGGGGTGGCTGATGAATGCTTATTGGAGTGAGGAGACTAGAAAAGAGCATGATGTGAATGAGGTTAAGGAGTTGGTTAGGAAGCATTTGGAAGAAAAGTACCAAGGCAAGGGGTGGGAGATTGAGTACAAGGTCATTGTTATGACTGGAAGAGTTGAGTAGGACAGGTCGTACATTGGCAAAAGAACGATAAGGATGATGGGAGCCCGGACTTGACATTCTGGCGTTGATAAGTTGGATAAAGAAAGATACCTAGCTCAGATTTGTTTTCCCACTTCTAGTATTAATATACCAACACGGAGAAGGCTTGAGACTTGATATGCAGGTCGATTGGTGTTGTTCTATGTCTCCGAGATACTCTTCCAAATTGTGCTAAAGTGGCTAACCTGTAGCATCCGTGATAGGTAGCTGCTGCAGGGACCTGCAAGAGTTCTGTTCACCAATTGTTCACAGAAACCCCATCGATTCAGAACAAAAGTCTGCAGAACATCAGTGCATCTATAAAACCCATCGCGATGATATGTCAATAATGTGTCTACAGATAAACCCCCTTGAAGTATCCCCCTTGGCCAAGGAATGAAAGTGACACGTGATACATCCAGCCAAGGGGAACTTGTTAGCTTATCTCCACATGGCCTCGACCTGAGCTTCATCACCACAACTAGAAGAGGGGGGACGAGCTACTTTTCTTTCTTTCTTATCGCCATGTTATGACTTGTATGCTCAATCCGGACTCTCAATTACAAGAGGGTTAAATCGCCATCATGATCGCTTCTACATGGACCCTCCTCGCCCTCGGCGCATTAGTCGCCGCGACACCATCAAGAGAAGATGCGCTTCCGTCGTATCACTACGGCGCTTCCATACCCGTTGAGTGTATGAGTCGTAATTCGTATGTTGCTCTGTCAAACAAGTAAATGGATAAGCGCTGATGCAGAGAATAGGGAGACTGGCGAACATGTCGAAAACGAAAAACACGAAATCGAATGGAAACCCTTCCCAACATGCAACGAAACCGGTCGTCCCCTCGAATTCAACTACGGAAAAGAAGGCGAAGTCAACTGCACAATCGCCATGATCGACGATCCCTTTTTCCATCTTCTCGAATTCTACATCCACTCCGATGCGCCTCTATCCTGCCGCGTTCCGTCCCGTCCTGCCGCCGAAGTCGAAGTCGTCGGCGAGAAAGCTCCCCCGAGGGAGTACGTTCCCGTGGTGTTTGCTCTAGCGGGTACACTGCAGCTCAGCCATATTCATATCAGCACCAAGATGAATGTTTTGCTGCATAGCACGCCGAAACACCATGCGCATCCGCATGACAGCGGTGTGTTGGATTCTGCGATTGCGTATAGTACTAGTCCTTTGCATCACTTGCAGGGCTCGCATACGAGGAAATTAGTTATCGGTGATCCTTTACCGCTGGTACTTTCAGTGCGATGGTTTCCCACGCCTGCACTTCCCAAAACGGAGGGCAAGGTGGAATGGCAGGGACTTGGAGGACATATTTATGCTAGTACCGTATTCTACAGTCTTGTCTCGTTTGGTGCGGGTGTGCTTGTGGCGGGTATGTATACTATGGGTGTTGTTTTGCCGAGACGACTTAAAGGACGGGCGCTTGGTGGTGCGACACCTTTGGGATATGGGGTTGGTACTGTTGGGAATGGATGGGGGTATTCGAAGCCGAATAAGAGATCGGATTAGATCTATGTATAATGCATTTATGGAGTCTGGAGGATACGTGTACTTTTTCTTTAGAGCTTGTAATGTGAAAAGTAGCCGATTTGCCCTGGTAGTGTATCATCATATGTCCCTGTATCTGTCCCTCGTGTTTACTGTGTCTTGGACTTGTTATCACCGCTCACACGTCGTAGTAATCTCATGTACATGTCCACCGCCATGATTCCAGCTGCACAAATCAGTAATAACTCTTAGATAAGAAAACAAAACTTACGTAGAACAGCATAAGGAGCATAAGTCCCCCAAGCCAAACTCATCTTCTGACTCTCACTAACCATATCCCCACCCATACTCAACAACTCAGCAACACAAGCAACAGACCCCATAGCAGTCAAACATCCAAACGCCAACCCTGCAAGCTCCGTAGGTCCGGTAGTAGGTTTCTTAGAAGCCATGTTCCAGACGATGTAAGCAGCGAGGGGGAATTGGACGAGGAGTTCTATGTAGTACATGCTGTGCAGCCAAGCGCCGGTGAAGGAGGGGCCGTAGAAGGGGTCGCCGGAAATGGAGATGTAGTTTCTGCGGATGATGCTTAGGGGAGAGGAGGGGGAGGAGAATGATGCTGGGTAGAATTCTGAAAAGTCGAGGACTGAAGGTGTTAGTTGGATTGTTGGTGAGTGAGGTTATGGGAACATACCGATCATGCCGAATATTTGAGGGACAATCATGAGTACGTAGACCCAGTCGCGGAAGGGTTTCTGAGCCATGATTAATTGATGAATGAATGTATGAGATCAATAAGTGTTTCTTAGATCAATTGAGTTGTAGACGGCTGATATTGTCGTGTTATGAGATGGTCGAAGATCGGCCTGTTTGGTGTTGGGAAATGAAATGAGGTGGCCTTCGGCTCCGGACCCTAGTTCCCCCCGGGATTCTCGGCCGCCGATGGCACGAAACCCGTATAAGTCAATCAGCATCAAAACGAGCTACGAGACTGAATCAGTTGGACTTCGTATCTTCAATCTCCAGAATTTTCCTGTCATCTATTGTCATTAATAATTGCGCTTTACATGACTTGGGTAGAGCCTCCCAAAATGTCCAACCCTCAAGTCCAATCAGTCTATTATACATCCATCAAATGCCCATTATTCCCGTATCATTCTACTGCACCGGCGCAACAGTATTCAAAGCCTCAACATCATACCCAGCCATCAAATCCGCCCAAAACTCATCATCAAACTGAAAATCCCCCGCCCAATTCGGATTCGGCGGCTCAAGCACGGCCTGCGCCTGCTCAATCTCCCTCTGCTCATCCTGCGGAATCTTGCTCATATACCACTGTCTAATCCATCTCACTTTAAAACTCGATTTGAGGAAGACACTACTCCCATCTTCCATGACCCGTCTTCGTCTGTTGAGTCGTATAGCTTCTTCATCAGCTTGTGCGAACTGATCGCTTAGTTTCTGTAAAACGTTCTGAAATTGGAGGTGTAAGCGGGCGGATTTGGTGTCCCAGTCGGGGGATGTGTCGGCGAGGATTAGACGGGATGCTGTTACTGTTCCGAAGGCGAGGACGCAGGATACTGTTATCGGGAGGATGGAGTAGATAGACGCGGGGACGGCGGTGGTGTGTTGTGTTAGGGATGTTCGGACTGCTTCGAGGCATTTCCACATATATTGGGAGCGGAGGAAGGGTTCGGAGAGGGATGTGTCGGTGGCTGAGAAGGAGGAGGGCTTCATGTTGAGGATTGGTTCGTAGAGGCGGACGATCATGGAGTTGTAGTGTGCTCTGAAGCCAGCTAATGCCTGTTAGTAAACGCCCAAGCTTGATAAGTATGTAGAAGGGTGTCAGAAGAATTGTCCTTCAAGACTTAGGCTACAGAAATAATGTAGCCTAAATGCTAGCATAAGCTGGCATAAGGTGATCAAATTATTTCGTCTCTTATGCTCTCGGCGGCCAATTCCTCTGACACCCTGCGGGTATGGTACTAACGAGTATTCTGGACAGCTTCTGGCTGCGCTTCAAAGTACTTGTCCAATTCACGATGGGCGCTATCGAGCGCCATTGCCATTACGGCGTTGAATGTCGGAATGGTAGAGTCGAAAGGATCAATGGTCGGTAGAATACTGAAACCGCGATCGGTCAAATGTTGCATGCGGACTAACGAGACAAGATAGACGTCTGTTTCGCACTCGTTGAACTCGAGGAGGTAGTCGCAGCATTGGGAGAGATGAGTGCTCCAGTTGAAGAGGGTGCCCTTGCGGAAGTATGTGCTGAGTCTGTGTCTTGTAAGCTTAAGCTTGATGGAGGGCGCTCAATGCCAGAGAGCCAGAGTTGGCATGAACTCACATGTTGGTGATATGATAGACGCCCAGTACCGCGCGTTTGTCGGCTGGAGTCTGGTAGGTCTTCCCTTTGGTGCACTGCTTGCCCATACTCGTCCAAGCATCTCCAAGCAGAGTCTTCGGACCACCAAGAAAAGAGCCCGCGATCTTATCGAGCCTGAGATCAATGACCAGACCAACCGCCATTTGAACGATATTCGTGACTTGAAGCTCTCCGTAGAAGTGAAAGTCGTTCCTATCGCCATCAGCGCCCGCGCTCTCTCCTATCAAGGGGTATATCGGATCAGGGTACTCACCATCCAAGATAAATAATAATCGCCTGTAGAATGTCCGTTGACCTCTCTTGCCTCACAAAAACATGCTCCGCCAAATACCGTCTAAACCAAGCCTTGAACTCCATCTGCACCTTATCCTCCAGGGGCGAAACAACCGCCAAAATCGTCCAGAATAACAAACTAGACTCAACATACAACTCATGAGAAGTCATGTGCTCTGGTAAAGGAACGAAGGGGAAGTGCGGGACGTAATCGCGCTGGTAGAGTTTGAGGCGCTCGCAGGCTTCGGCGTGAGAAACGCTGAAGCCCGGGAACAGCTCTACGTTGTCGGTCAAGTGGGAAGGGATTGAGACATCGCCTTGGTAGATTTCTAGGGCTATTGGGTCTAGTGAAAGAGGTGGCGCTGGTTGTTGGGGGCGAGGTTGCTCTTTGGGACTTTCGGGGGTTGGTGGGAGGTTTTGGCGGTTTGCGAGGAGGGAGACTATGCCATCGATCTTTTTCTCCAGCTGCGCGACTCTCCTATCATCTTATCAGTATCTGTATATAATAAGAGGGGAAGATATACGTACGTTGACTTTCCTCTCTTTCTTCGTTGTGTGATTTCTGGTACTTGACAGTCAAGCTTCATCCGTAAACATCTGCATCAAGCCTCAATTAGTATATACTACCATCAATAAGGAACAGCGCATACCTTGAACATGTCTTTTCTAGTCTTCCAGATCCAGAACTAGGCCACTGACACTTCATCTTCAGCCTTGCGCAATTCGTACAAGCCCTCGTCTTGGGATATTGGTCCGCCGGCCGGACATTGCTGACAAGGCAGTCTTCCATGATGAACAACGTTATCAAGCCAAGAACAGGAAAGAAGAAACAGAAACAAAATGAATGACTGTTCGAATGGTGTTTTCGGACGTAAATGTGATAAGTCCGGGCGTCGGAGGTCTTTATGGTGTCCGGTCCTGCTGGTGTTGGAGGGGAGTTGGCTGGGCTCGCTACGGAATCGGGGGTGTTTTTCTGGTCCGAATCCCGGTAGTGCTTACACCTACAGCCACCAAAGACAAGGGATGACTTTCACTGTTTAATTGAGATGATATTTTATCGCAAGGTCAATTCATTTATTCACGCCGGATTCATCGTCTGATCAACGCTTCTTGCTATCTAGCTCAATACATGGGAGGGCAACCGCCAACGCCAAAGCGAATACAATCTGGGATCTGTGTCCTCTAAACAAACAGTTGTTCTCCAATATCTCGATGTCCCTCTCCCTGTAATACGGCCTTATATTTAGCCGACTCAGCTGCAACACGGTAGATGACACAAAGTGCAACCCTGACATAAACACAGCCTCTCAACGCAAAATCGCGGAGTTGGGATAGGTACACGAGGATAAGAAAGATAGTTCTGTGTAGGTGTTAGCTTGGTCACCCACCGCATCACTAGCTGAACATACCGTAAACAAGCAGAACGTCGAAAACAAATGGGGAAGTGGTGCAGGGGTATTCGTAGGTGAAGTCCAACAGTCGAAATTCGAGGGAGGAAAGTAAACGACAGGTCTAGTTGATGTTAGTTTTGAGAAGTCTTGCAGAGCTGAACAGTCTTACCTCGATCAAGTGTCACATTTCATAAAGGGGAGTGATGTAGAGGGAAGTTCTTTCTATTCCCAACTAACTATCTACTGTTAATACCGACAAAGGAAATGGAAAGGAGTGTGTTGTTACAAAGGGAAGTCAAGAGAGGGTGTTTCGTGCCGTAGAATCCTTCACTATCGCATCTGCTCACCAAGTGCTCGTCATATTCTCTCTCACAATTCGGGTATCCTCGCAAAATTCATCTCAAGTCGCACTCAATAATGTTGACAACTGATTCCTCCGTCAGGTCATCAGGTCTCGTTCGTTCCTGGTCGTCGTGAAGGAAGGAGTTTACTTGGACTCGGACTCAGACTCCTTGGGGTCGGTGGTCTCTTCATTGTTCTCCTTCTTGGTCTCCGTCTCGACCTTGTCATCTTCACCGTCAGAGAGGCCAAGGTAGGGTGCAACCTCCGCCTGGTGGCGCATGTTCTCGCGATGCTTTTGGCGCTGCTGCTTGCGAGTCACGGCAGTCTCTTGGGATCGGTCTACCGAACTGTTTCCGCAGTTCCCCAATGGGGCGGACTGGCGGCGGCCAGTCGACTTGGTGTTGTTTGTGGCAGGCATTTTGCTAGGCGTAGGTATTCGTGTGGAAGATGTTTGTGAGATGATGTTAGGTGGTTGAAGGTGTTGATAGTGTGTTGGCTTGTGTTGTGTGTAGTGTGTAACAGGTTGTAGGTGAGGTAGTGGGTGAAGAGTGATGAGTGGTAGTGGTGATGATAACCAGTGGGAGGTGTGGTAAGTGGTTGAAGGAAAACAAGTTCAAAGCTGGACGGCGAAAAAGGGGGGACCTTATACACCTCTGGCACTGCAAAGTACGCAGAGTAAAATTCAAGATATTCGCAGCAGCGACGCGTATGTCACGCCCTCAATCAGGCGCGTTGCGGGATCACTGGCAGACGTCTGGGAACTCGCTTGATAGGCAGCATGAACTAGTGCACAGTTTGGTGAAAAGCCCCGAACAGTCTACCGAACAAGCGGAACTTTCATAGCACAGTAACAAGGAATAGATGAATTAATGGTCTAGAGGGCTACGTGTATCTGGTGCTTGAGCAAAACTCGAAACGGGAGCGGATAGCTGCATGAGCATGATGCTCAACGACCAATGAACGAACTCAGCATTAATTTCTCGAAGGTACTATTCTTCAAGCAGATGGCTTGAGCAGGAGCAAAGATCATTATGAGTTACTGGAGTAGACATGAATACTAATTCAGATACGACCTCCTGTTCTGCACAAGGGGATGCCTGCCACATAGTTACATATCTGCACTCTGGCATTATATCTCAGCCTTCTGGAATACTGTACTTGGTTGACGCTGGTTACCAGCAAAAGAGGCAATAGAGATTGTGTCTAATTCCTCGGTGGGCTTTCTCGACGATAAATTGAACAGCTCGTCGCCCACCATTTTTCGAACTACCACAGAATGATCGAAAACCGCCCAAGTCCTCTCGTCCACCAAATCCGTATGATCATATAATAGGTCCTCAAACCTTTTTGTATCAACAAGATGTTCTTATTTGACAAGATTTCCTTATACCAAGAAATTATCGTGAGATGATTTTGAAACCATCCAGGTTCTCAGAAGATAAAATTATCTATCTTTGGCAAGACAACCAATACGACGGACTGCTAAAAAAGCAGCACCCCTTGGAGTCACGGCAGGCCATATCTAAATACCTTTCGATCGACATGGGTAACTTCGTCTTGGTGATAGACTTATGGACGTTAAAAAAACATATCAAGGAACAGCGACCTGTTTCTCGAACAGGCCGTTCCTTCGGGCAGAACTAAACTTCTAAAAGAATTCATTCAAGAAACTTGATAACTATCTAAACAAGAACACTGTCTTATTCCAATTCAATATTTGGATGTAACTAGGATTCCATTCCCAGATGTCTCCTACTAGGTTGATGGACCAATCACAATCCAGTAAAACTCAGCAACCCGATTCAAGTCTCCCACCGTTTTGAAGATGGGATTTACGACTACTGTTGCTACTTTTCTTATCGAAATTCCAAATGATCTTCATATTCCCTTCATTGATGTCTCGTATCTGCAAGGGATGAAAAGGGGTAACCAGTGCGCGGATCTTACTTATCCCGAGCGCACGTGAGAAGCTCTCCACCTCAAGATTCTCATCTCATCTAATCTCGAAGCTGAAGCTTACGCGACGCTTCAGCTGAACATCATCAATTGAATCACTATCAACCCTTGCTTTCTGTTCTTGCTATTTTGTTTGAGTCACTCATTTTCAAAATGCCTTCTCCAATTGTTACCGCCACAATCCAGGCAGCTGGCCTGTCAACAGCTTCTAACATCCTTGCTCAAATCATCGAGGCTCGCCAACAGAATGTGAGTAGCTCTCATATCAAGGAATCTACTTAGACTGACATTTCAGCGTCCTGTGACTTTCGACATCATTCAGCTTCTCCGGTTTATCACTTTGACAGTGATTACCGCTCCTCCCAACTACCACTGGCAAGCCTATCTGGAGAAAACATTCCCGGCTTATCCGGCACCCAAGGGGCCTAACCTGGGCCGTCTCAACGATCTGGAAATGCAACCTTCTCAAGACGCAGAAGTCAAAGTTGGCCAGCCTCAGAAGAAGGACCCGAAATTCAGCATGAAGAATACCCTTACCAAGTGGTTCGTTGATTGTATCACTGCCGGTGCTATCATGAACACGATTGCGTTTTTGGTTATCATGGGTTTGTTGAAGGGACAGGGTGGTACCCAGATTGTGAACAATATCAAGACAGTAAGTATCTGACCATTGAGAGGGATGAGAGGTGTGCTAACTGAGTGCAGGAAACGATTCCTATTATTGTTGCGGGTTACAAGATTTGGCCTATTGCGAGTATTATTAGTTTCAGCTTTATTCCTGTTCAGCGACGGATTGTGTTTTTGAGCTTTATTGGACTTTTGTGGGGTATTTATATGAGTCTGGTCGCTTCAAGAGTCTAAGAAGGACATGGGAGATCAAGTTTGTGGTGGATGAGTTCGAGGTTGAGCTGAAACGTCGCGGATACCCTTCAGGTTGTTTGATATTCTTCGCCAGAAGACGGCTAGTTGATACATAGTATCGCTTTTATGAAACCAGGAATTCTATTCTGTCATGAGTCTCACTATCAAGACTTATCACGACTTCCGAACGGGGTCAGGTCCAACAGGCTTCGTGATCCAACCCTCAGGAATCTGCCTAATAAAATCAAACCACCAATCCCCCATAACCTGATATCCAAAATGCGTAGGATGCACACAATCACTCAGCCAAGCATCCTCAAAGGGTCCAAAATCAGCCGCAAGAACCTTGGACCCCTTCGCCGCAAGTCCAGCAGCCACGTCCGCAATATGTCTCCTGTACACCTTTGTTCGTTCTCGTTGGTCGTGGTAATGTTTGGAGTCGCAAGTGTTGGCTATCATGCCGAGAAGGATAGTTGCATCAGGGCACTTGTATATTATCTTTTCGACCATTTCTTCAAGACGAGATGCGACGAGGGCTGGGTCGTTGCCTTCTTTGGAGATGTGCGGGTTGCTGTTCATGTCGTTTGTTCCGGCGAAGATGAGGATTAAGTTGGGGTTTTGGGAGAGGGCGGGATCGATGTGGTCGTTTATGTATTGAATTGTCTTGCCGTTCCAACCTGACTATAATGCTGTTAGCTAGGTACTCCCAGTTCATCTCGGTTCGAAACTTGCGAAATAGCCATGTGCTATATCGCTTTTGGAGTTCCTCTCAGTTCCAGCCCAGACGACTTCGTTCCCTGATTCAACGTTAGCCAGATACAACTCGGGCTGTCTTTCCCGACTCACCACCAAGATTCTCTTGGAGTCGCTTCCTATACCCATTCCCATCCGTTCCCGGACCATATCCAACAGTGATCGAAGCTCCAACACCGA
Source organism: Fusarium incarnatum (assembly GCA_004367075.1). Taxonomy (NCBI): domain Eukaryota; kingdom Fungi; phylum Ascomycota; class Sordariomycetes; order Hypocreales; family Nectriaceae; genus Fusarium; species Fusarium incarnatum. The sequence goes on along the minus strand of QGDZ01000148.1, from coordinate 34,746 downwards.
GAATCCGTAGCTTTACGCCCCCATGAACAGCCATACATGAACCTCCTGGACAGATAGAGGGTGGGCTACCAGACGAAGCGGAATCGCGCTCACTACGCCGAATGTCTCCTCCTACTTGGAGAGGCGGGATATTCGCAACCGGGCTTGCCATTACTCCGAGGCATATTGACGCCGGAAGGGAAAAGAGAGCGAGGCTCCGGATATAGTGCATCGTAAGACGGTATCCAAATGAAATTGTTGGAGATTGAAATCGGAGGAGGGATCGAATGTGAAGAGGACAAAAAATTGGAATAACTAAAAAAGTGTTTTCTCAAGGCAAGGTTTCGGATAGGGCTTTCGAAATTCCATATAAACCTATAATCATCCGCATATCGTGTAGAGTTTTCGACCGTTGATCACCATGACAACTTGCACCTCGGTCCATAACGAGTGAGTCGCTATTCGCTTTGGCTTTTCCATCACCATCAAGCCTCGAATTGATCCACAGGATCCAGCATAGGTGTAAATCATCTTCTCGGAGAACCAAATCACGAAGCATCCTGTCTCTGATTCTGTTCCACGTAATGTTCTATTATACAACGACAAGTTACTCTATTTAGACCTTCCGCTTGCACAGCCACAGTGTTCATCACTCAGTGATGCTTGATATAGATTCTTGTGCTTGTCAGACCCAGGGTGTAACTGGGTTGGAACACGTTCACAAACGGGTTATAGGTGATCAGGTACAACACGTTACCGACGGTTGAAGAGATATAATTAGCACTCAGTAGTACTTTAGTTTCATTATACGTTAGTCAATTGACTCTGCGATACGAGGAAACTTGATCCTCGATAAATCCATGTACTGGATATTTAATTCGGCAGACACAGCATCTAGAAGCGAGTTCTATTTTGATAACCGTTGGTAACATCCGTCCGCTCCCGTTGCTATTTTGAAAACGTGATTCCCATTCACGAGCTCGCGTTCTAGGCAAACAGCTGGCGGCGTTTGTTTGTTGTGATCTAGAGAACTGGCACGAACACGATCACTATAAGAGCTGACCCTAAGCATTGTTCGTCTGGCACTGCCATACCCATCTGCTCAGACAACAAGAACCCGTCCAGCACTAATCGTCCTAGAAACCGCGAACACTGCTACTTCCTCTCCAACTCCGCCTACACAAACGCAGACCTTTCTTCCTTCAACATCCACAACTCTACACTTACACACTCTGCATCCATACTGCATCCATCCATACAGTCTTACCACACTGACTGCATCTATTCAGCATCGATAAACCAATCTCTTACCCCTTATCACTTTATCTATCCATCAACCAAACAATCCTATCGATACCCTTATCGAGCCGTCAAGATGCCCGACTTCCGCCGTCTCTTCACCCTTCTCAAGATCCTCACCTGCGACTGCTTCAGTCCCAGCGATCCCGACGCTCCCAAGAAGCAGCCCGCGAATGCTCGACCTCTCCTCGGAGAAGTCAACTACGTCAACTACCGATCCCGACCGGAATACTCTCACAGTACGTGTGGCACCCCCTTTGTTTTTCTTAACTTTCCTGATGGATTTCAGTGCGTGATGTTTGAGCCAGGTCAACCTATACCCACCACAGCTCGCGATGGGAACAGAATCATCAAGCCTATCGAGGTTGATGGATCTGTAACTGTGGCAGCTGGTTACGTGGATGATGCGAGCAAGCCTAACGAGGCTCAGGACAAGGGCAAGGGCAGAGCTTATGATTAAAGTGGTCTTTACTGTTTGGGTGGCTTTTTGATTTCGGGAATGATGGCTTATGGCTTATGGTTTGGTTTGACGTCCAGGATGACGGCGATGATGATAAGACCTTGGGCTTTGGCATGTGTCGTCTAACGGCAAGGATGTGAACTGGAATTTTGTACTTATGCCACTGTAGGAAGATGAATTAAGACCACTTTAGCCCCTTGTAAACATGATACCTAAGTGAACTGTGACATCTCTATACTCGGAATGATAACTACCAAAGGTTGATACGAGGTTATCTCCGGGCTAATCCCGATACACGACGAAGAACCGGTCCCATGTTCTCCAAGATCCTGTTCTGCAGAACAATCAAGGGCTCGGTCCACCGAGCAAACCGGGAACCTGGACAAACCCAAACGCCCAAACGGACAGTTCTCCGTTTTTACGAGTACACTCCCAGAAATTCGTTTCTCCGAACTTTCCACTCTCGTCATCTCGTTCTCATCCCAGTGGAGCATCGCCACAAAAAAAGATACGCGGCTCTGTTTTCTCTCGAGACAACAACGCTAACAGACCCTGCAATGTCTCCACGCAGGCTAGACGAATGCACAACCTCCTAGCGCAACCCGTCATGTGACGAATTCATCCCCTGTTGAATCGCTATCTAAACTTCTTAGGGAAAAGTGCGTGCAGCAGGACATCGAGAACATGTTCGATTCTTTTCAGTTGAGATATGAGTAAACTAGACTAAGATACAGGGATGTACGACCCAGTAACAGGGACGTTTAGAGACGACTTTGACTCCACGTCCATGGCAACTTTCCACCAGCTGGTGCATTCCTACCCTTCCAGCCTGTCAACTCGGCCAAGTCCCTTCGGGGATACGGATGAGGATCCTGGAAATCAACTGGCTTCTGACCGAATTTCCACTTCCACAACTCTTGCAAGTCGGGGTCGAGTTTGTTCTCGATGAGGTCGGCTACGTAAGATCCGATGATGGGGAGGAACTTGAAGCCGTGGTTTGAACCGGCTGTGGCGATGATAAGGTTTTGGGTGTTGGGGTAGTTGCAGATGCGGAAATTGAGATCTGTCGCCATGCCATCCCTATACTTGTTAGTGTTGTGGATATAATGGGGAGAGGGAAAACTTACCAGCACATTCGGGTGTGCACGAAAGGACGATCTGCGAGTTCGGGAATCATGTCTCGTACAAACTCTCTGATCTCAACTTCAAGTTCCTGAGGACATCCATCGAATGGATAATCTCCAATGGAGTGTAATACTGAAGCACCCTTGTGCTCATGGTTCTCAAAGTTGGTCACAAGTCTTACGCTGCATAACTTGATAAGGCCGTCTTCATCAGGAGGAAAGATGATACCTGATAACATTAGCTTGTTATCAACACAGAAGATGTGACTTACCCTGCTCGAAATCGTCAATGATGGGAATGTCCTTGTACTTTTCAATCTCATGAGATTCAAGCTTAATCACGCAGATCACTGATGTTTCTGCTTTGACATCGGTTCTGGCTCCTGGGACGAGAGCTGGGAGACTTGCGCCTGCTGCAACGATGATCTTGTCGGCGGAGTGGTACACGCCGTTGGCAGCGATAGCACCCTTGCAAGTGTTGTCTTCGTCGTAGACGAGTGCCTTGATCTGTCCGGATGCACCGGTGATGTACTTGACGCCCAAAGCTTCTGCCGCCTTTGCCATGCGAAGAAGAGCTTGACCTGAGGGAACCTATAACCGTCAGTAGTGTTTCCGATTTGATAGACTTGGACTTACCCATCCAGCTTGGGGACTATACAAATTAGTCCACCCTGGAAGCTCCCCCGTCAAAGCAGGCCACTTGCCCATCATCTCCTCTCTACTCAAATACTCCACCCCTTGACGTCCAGTCTTATCCGCCAAAGCCTTCGCTTTTTCCAACCACTGATTAGTATCATCATGACCACCCATGATCCACCCCGTCTCCCGATACAAACCCTTGAAAAGCGACTCAGGATCTTTCCACACGCTCATAGTCTCAAGACCGAGCTTCGCATAGTGCGGATTGGGATAATCTGCGCGGATGACCTTGTTCAAGTCTGTCCCTGCTGAGTCGCGGGATGGTGCTGCGAAGCGGTCTACCACTGTGACGTTGGTGTAACCGCGTTGGGAGAGGTGGTAGGCTGTTGAGGTGCCAAAGACACCGCCTCCGATGATGAGGATTGAGGGTTTACTCATTTTGATAGTGGTATGAGGAGTGAGGTGTTGTAAGTGGCTTGTGATGAATCACTTATTATCGGACGAGACATGGATTTTATACCCGAATAAGCCACTATCAACCTCCAACTTTGAGAGTCTTACCGTTTGATAACAGTAACGTAGTTTTCTCATTCCCCGCCAAACAATTGAGTTTGCACTTACAACTAGCAAAAGAGACAACAACACCAATTTAGTTTCCTCACCTCCAAGTTAGTTTACCCGCTTGTTTTCTCATCCCTAGTTTGTTGTTTCCTCAATTGAAATTTGCCTCTTGATCAAACGAAAAGAGTAAGACCAAGCGATTAGACCACATGACTAGATAAAACTCTTGGCTAGATTGACTGAGGCAAAGATATGTAATCGTAGTTTGGCCGAGAATCTAGCGGAGAGGGCAATGAAAACCCTGCGTTCGAGGATCGTCGGGCTGGCTGCATTAGCGGCCGATGACACTAACATGGTATTGTACGAATGCAGTGCGCGGATTCTAGAATTAGGATCGGATTGTTACTTTTGGTTTTCGTATGTAGGATTCGCAAGATTTACTCTTCCTGATTAGTACAGCCGGCGGCTATGCTACATGGATTGGAGTCTAGATCTGTTGCTGCATGTTTACCGAATCCTTTGGGTCTTGGAAGAGGGATTTATGTTTGATTCATCCTTTGTTTGTTCTTGATACAAACATGGCGTTTGTCAAGGCTTAGCGAGATGCTGCTGCTGTTTGAGATCTCTTGAGCACAGACAAACCTCATACTGACAGCTGCCCCCGGATATTACTTCGGGTTTTGCAACCAACACATGCCGAGACAAGCCCAGGGTCTCTCCTCAGAACCAAGTTTGTCAAATTGTTGTCTCGTTAGTGGATCGATACAGTTGCATCGACACCCACCCATGCAAAAGCCAAACGTGGCAGCCGTGAATTGCCGCACGATATCTGACGTAGTGTCCCATCTATCACATTTGTGATCTCGTCTCAGAAAACATGCCATGCATTTTTAGCCGCTCACCGGGGTGGAAACACGGTCTGTGCTACATGTCACCACTTAGACAGAGTTGTCTCGGGAGAAGATCTTGGCGTGGTCTGATGGAGTAAGTAATAATAACCAAAGGATTAGAGATTCCATAGGCGAAGGATCATGAGTCATGGACACAGCATGAATAGACAAATATAGTATCTTGACAGATAACGTACCATGACAACAAACTGACGCCACTAGAATCTGAAACTGCCGTCTTTACCAGCAAAAGAAAGAATACTCTACCAGTCTCAAGGAAGCTAGATATAGTGGTCCCCTAATTCTAGAAATCTGTATACTTGCTTCTTCCCGCAATTATCGTCACAAATCGAATCTCGAACCGATCTCCAAGTATCGTCTTATTGGATAATTGCGGAGATACCGAACCACTGTTTCGGGTGCATTAGCGTCCTTCTCCACTGAATCTATGTACCTATACCCAATATGAGCTGGTGTGGTTGTTGTGGAGGTTGTTGTCTCTTTTTGCTTTTGGCTTTACACCGCTGTGTATAACCTGACACAGCATGACAGCATGGCATGGCCCGGCTCGTTTACCGAACTGAGTGTTTTATTATTCGACACGTCCCCTGAATGAGAAAAGAGAGACAACTTACGGGGTCTGCCACCTTGTTTTTCGGCATATGTGGTTCTTGGCAATGCACGACTGCCGATGTGTGCATTTGAGGTGCCCATAACCCACGATGACTTATTTTGCTAACCTAGAGATGTCTAGTTGTTAGTTATCGCGGGGAAAGAGGGGCAAAAGCTCCGAATATCTGGTCTCTCTCTATCAAATATCTTGGCAAGTCACAAGTCTCAGACTCGCCTATGCCAACCCGTCCTATTTCCTACCCCTGTTAGATTCCGTTTAGGGGATTTAGAGGGCCCTTGTTTTCTCACCGGACTGGTACCCGGGTCAAAGAGACAGGGCTGACCTGGCGCAATCGACCATCGCCACCCGATCTTGGGGAGACAAGAGAAAAGAGACAACATAATCTTACTGTGTCTGTGTCTGCAAACATCCTTCTAGAAGACAATCAATTGCCCTGTCAGCAATCACAAGACAAGTTTATCCCTTGCCTGTCATGTATACGTAACGTAACGTACGCCCTGAATGCAAAATCAGACCATAAATAATTGCCATTCTTTGTTCTTGTTCTTGTTTTCTCCTCCTCTTTCTCAAGTATCCATTTATTCTCATACGCTAAAATAGGACATATTGCAACTTTATCTTGGCTTGGCCTTGTTGTCTCTTCTCCCGATCATCACTTCCATTCTTTCTTTTTTTAAATGCACTGAATAAAACTGCTGCGCCTTTTTTTTTTTACTCACAAATTCTCCACCGCTCAGACAGTGTTGGGCGTTTCGCCCTTTTACGATCAGCATTCCTTGTAACCAGTAGAGGTACTAATAATTCGTCTCATCCCGTGTTTTAACTGCAACCTTTCCCACTCACTACCGTACTTTTATTACCTTGCCGCGGAGATTTATTTTCATCCTTTTCCTCTTTGGTTATACAATCACACTTGGATTTTGTTTCCCCCTGTACTTTAACGGCACGGAATCAATGACGACCCCAAATACTGCCCCCGTGATACGTCCCCAAGACACACAGCAACTTCTTACCCTCCTTCAACATCTCCAAGTTACTTCCCAAGCAATGGCCAAACAAGAATCTCCTGCTTCGTCTTCTGCCTCTTCACCTTCACCTGAACAATCACAGAATCTCGTCAGCGATATTGGCGAGTATCTTATGCAAGCTGCTCAAACATGGGCGCAAATGACGGATGCTTTGGTGGAGAGTCGACAGGTTCAACAAGCTGTCGTGGACGCACATGAACAAGCTTTGAACAACAATCATTTATCGGATTTGTCTACTGTTGTTAGTATGGATATGGATTTATCCAAGCTTTGGTATGTTTGATCACACGACATGTTGCCGTATGAATACTAATTTTTTGCAGTAAAATCCGTGACTTGACGGCGCAGTTTTCTCAAGATGTCCACCAAGTTTGGCAAAAGGATACAAAATACAACGGCGGCGCATCATGATTTTCATTTCATGTCATTTCATTTCATTCTTCTCATCCAAATTGTTAGACATCGGATTAGGTTGGAGGTATTTTATCAGGTTTACGGTGTTTAGGTTTATCATAAGGCGTTTGGAATAGCATCATCTTGTTACTTTCTCCCTCAGAAATATGGCCTGATTGTTGGTCCTCACTGTCTCACTCCGAGTCTCGGAGGATCGGCCTCCGTATCTTCTCCATGACATAACAGTGAACAAATACATGCTGCAGTGCGGCTGAGTCAAGAAAATATCAAATCATATCATGTTGTGTGCCGTCTGAACGCAGGGAGATTAAAGCGGCGCAACCAACATCGAATCATCACCTGTGAAACATACATTGTCGTGAATCGTGGTACAAACCACCAACCAGATTCATATACTCCTCCTTCTGGCCTCATTTTTCTAATGGGTAAACTGCGGTAAGGTACTCAGGGGAAATCCGGAAAAGGCCGCTGCAGGGTCATGCATGTCAGCTCAGCTTTGATCGGGTGAGTGACCCCCACTATCTGACAGGTAACATGAATCATTCAGATGTAATACCTTGTTCATATGTGCTGTCTTATTTTCGACACTTTCAAAGGCCTGGACTCTGCCTGAAACATGATGTTTGTAGTGCCTCAAAACATGAGGCTCAATCATGGATATTGAAAATCTCGATTTAAGGTGAGACAAATCTGTTTGTATTCGCACAAGTGAGACCTTGTTCCACGGTGACATTATGGTACTCAGACTTATTTTATTCTGCTGTGGCAAGCTATATTGGATTACTTACTGACTACTGTGATTCACAAGTACTATCTTTGTGATTTCCATCCAGCCTTATGATATCGGAGGTCCTTCCGTGGTAGCATTGAAAACGGAGAATATTTCAATGCTGTTGGACAACAAAGCCCGTGCTTGAAAATAGGAACTTGGCGTAAGGCGGCTGCATATAGATCATTCTCCTGCATAGCATGATAGATTGGGCGTCCATCAAAGCCTTGTTGGGTATCAAGAGAGTCAGCTGAAAATGACAACATTGGAGCATCATATATAGCACGCATAATGTCGATGTGACGCTGTTTGCTGTTTGAGTCAAACAGGCTGAACAAGAGCCTACTTATTGGGCTATATGATTTGAATTATTGGGACTCTGAATGGGCACGGTTGTTTGTGATTATTGTCAGAAGCCACTTTCGGAAGGTCGAGGTCATATAGCAGTCCATGCGTGAGTGGATTGCAGCGTTACGAGCAGGCCACTCAACTGTTCGCTATTTGAGTTGGCCGAGTTTAGAGACGAGTCATATCGCCTTGGCATATGCATCTTATTGCGCTTTGGTGTATAGATTCGTCTGTGTGTAGATTCATGAAAACGTGGATTGATGTAAAAAAACGCTCGATAAAATAGTTCATACAGCTGTTCGTTAATGAAATATCGGCACTGCCCATACTTTTGAGAAATGAGACGATTCTGAGTTCAGATATTGACGTTTGTGGAGGCTACCAGAGATCTCGAAGTAGTAGAAATCTTTTAATCCGACGCCCCGGGTTCCCATTGCTCAAACTGAGTAATACCACACCTGGACCACCGATGCACTGGATTTATGATTTGTGTAGAAGTTGTGAAAGCTCAATCAATACTTTTCCAAGCTCAGCCTTGATTTTGTTAATAGATATGCCCACCCTACTTGTGGAAATCTCATACTGTAAGAATGTGAGCATCCTATACATGGAGATTCTTATTCAGAGTACAACAGTCCAACAATAAAAGTTCCATAGACAGGAATATACCCCCAATGCAGCCACTCCCCCCTTCCCAAAAGCGACTGACTTACAAACCCATCCCCAAGCATCATAAACACAATCCCAGCCAAACCGGCCGCTATAAGATTTTTGTCCCCTGTGAGAGCATTGTTGATGAAGAGAGAACAGAGCGTGATATTCCGAATGCCGTGCAGACGTGCAAGTGCACAGGCAAGTCTTCGGCTCTGTGGTTCTGCCGGAATTGGAAACTCGATGAGTTTGAGCATGCTTTCTGGTCGTGTTACGGCGAGGAGGCCGAAGAGGCCTGGGACGATGGAGAGGGCTATTGAGCCACGGTGGAAGAATGTTGCCCACATCATAAAATCTGGTAGTTTAGAGTTTGATGTAGATTCTCGTAAGTTTATTGTAACAGGTAGATTGGAATTCTATCGAGGAGATCCCTTCTTATGGAGTGAGATCCAAGTCGGAGGTTCCGGAGTTTATGTTATCTCCATCACGTGGAGATGTCAGCACTATATCTTCACTTGGACATTACTTTCGATGGCTGACTATGACTCTGAAGTAAACGTGTGTTGTGATGTATTTTCGATTTCCTTAAACAAGATTCCAAATGTCCAAACCTGCTGATTCTATCTACTTAAGGTTTATGTCATACACCTCTTCGTCGGTCTGTTTTGTTGGCATCGTCCTTTCGGGTCCATAGGAATTAACATATCTTAAGCCTTTATTCTTCTATATGATAGCAATTTTCAGATGTTCAACAAGAAAGTACCAAGTAATCCGATAGGCCGAGAATTCCAGAGTGGGAACCTGATGCTCATATGTACTGGTATGACACTGACGGGACGATAGGACATCATAGAGTGAGTTTCTAGGAGGATTTGAAGTGTATTAAAGCGGCATAACTGTTACGATTATGATTTGCAATATATCAAGATAGAAGGGGGATAGATGTAGGTAATTCTATGAATGACTCTGTCAAATTCTGTCGAAGCTGACCTCGACATCAATGACACTACTGGAACTCCGTATCTCCCTAGTTGAATGAAATGATATCTAGATAGTTTGGAAAGATTCACAAGCTATTTGTTCATAAGACCCTCTCTGCACTTAACTTCGCCTTGCCTCCTTGGCGTAAGAGAGGAATATCGTGAAAGAGGGATGAGCGATCTCCGCGAAGTAGACCTGAGATTGGCACCAAAGCCCAGCCGATCACAAGACTCCCAGAATCACCGATCGATACAAGAACAGTAATCGGCTACAGGAGAATCGTATGGTCATGTAAACATCCGAAAATAGTAAACAAACCCATCATCATCTTGCCCAAGTAAGTAAACAGACCACGATAAGAAGTCACTCCACCCAAGACAATAACAACATCCGTAAAGTATTTCCATATCGGTACCTCCGTCACGCCTATCTCCTCCCTACCATGCATGTACTTATCGAGATACGCTACCAGCTCTATATCGGTATCTTGGTACGTCACACTCCACGCCGCAGATCCGATAAGCTTCCCCGTACCCCGCGTTAAACTATCCCCAACATGGGCATGTTACCCTCACCTTTCTCAAAGTGTAACCAGATTTGGGAATGGGCAGCCGTTTATCTCGTGATCTATCGCTGTGTCACTGATTGTGTGGTGACGATGGTGGGAGCGATTGTGTTTGAGTTGCAGGTTTTGAGATAGTCATAAGAAAAGAACACTCCTAACAATGTGCCTGTAAACACTTTGAAGACATCGCCATCATGATTGCCTACAAGGAATTTCTCCATCCTCTTTCAACTCATTCAGTGCTGCTCGTATCGTTGTTCACAGTAGCGTCTGCTTGTTTGGTCTTTCTAGCCCACACGCTCATCTCCAAACGCAAGACCTTCAAGCGTTACCCATCATCACCACCTCCCGAACCTGTAAAGAAAGCAGCACCAGCAGATTATACAACCATATACCCTCCCTCTCAACGTCAATCCCTTCCTGCAGGTTTCTCCTCCGAAGATGTAGACCTTTCTACCTCACCGAGACCTCTGTTGAGACTCGATGAGGATTATCGCCATGCCAATCCTCCTACGTATAACTTCACCGGCTTCAGTGTAGATGAGATTCGGCGTCTGGGCAACTTTCCAGATTATGCGACACTGTCGGGCGTTCCTTTGCCGGAGCCGTTGAGAAATTTTGATGTTGATAAGGCGATGCCGAGACCGTATCGGCCGTTTCGTTGGGCTTACCATCAGACTATGTGTAAGTGGCCTTCCCTCACCTTGTTAGCAGCAGTGGCTAATGGGTAGACAGCTTTGAAGAAGTTGGATCCTGACTTCTGGCTGGAAGTTGAGAGTACATACCGCTCTCGTATCGCCCAACGTCAAGACCTCTACGCAAAGCACGGAAGCGACGTTCTGCAAGCTCTTCCAGGTTCTGAACTTGCGTGTAAAGAGCTTGTGGAGATGGTTATCCAATTCATTTGCGCACGATACCCTCAAGCTTTTGAACTCCATGGAAGAGTCTTTGTCAATCACATACTGGGTGTCGAGCAGGACCTGGATCAGATTGAACCCTTGCTGTTTCTTCTCAACCATGTCCCAGAGGACTTTGCGCTTACCCTACGAGACCCCTCGACTGGACGGTATTGCTTCAGAGCTGGTGTAATTTGTTCTTCGGTGGGATGGAAGTTGAGTGAGAAAATTGGACTGGGATTGCCGGAGATACATGCCCCTGTGCCTGATTATAAAGAGAAGATGGAGTTTAGCATGGACCGGTAAGTACAGATGCCCCAGCCATATCACAGACACTGATATGTATAGCTTCTTCACCAAGATGCCAACAAACGCCCCCATCCAACGCGGCTCTTGGGGTCTAGAAATGCACCAACCACTCTTCATCCCCTCCGAAGACCCCGAATTCCAAACCCGTCTCCATCAATCTCCCACCCTTGCGGAATGCGACATCCACTTACGAGTAGACTGGCAGACCCTCCGCCGTCTCCCCCTTTCAGGCGCAATCGTGTTCAACTTCAAAGCGCTCTTTACGCCCATGTCAGAGTTTAGAGATGAGCCGTATATCCCTGCGCTTGTACTCAAGGTGCTGGAGGAGGGTAAGGAGAATATTATGCGGTATAAGGGGACGTGGCATGTTGAGCATGTCGCGAAGCCGGCGCTTAGGAGGTGGGCTAAGGAGCAGGTTGAGAAGGGCATTATGGAGGAGGATTGGAAGGTTGGGACGTTGGAGGAGAATCCTTTCTTTCCTGGGTGGGAGAGGAAGTGGAAAATGAGTTGAGCAGACTTGGGGGTGATGTATGTAGCCACGTAATTAATTGACACTATACCTTGGCATACCAGTCTAAATGTAATCCCACGATGACCTTACTCTCTTGTAACACTAAATCACGGAGAGAAAGATGTTTCAGTCGAAGTCTGATGCTTCGAGTATGAAATCGCCATGGTCTCGCGCACCCAATTGATCCGGATATGCCATTCATTCAGAACACCGCAGTAGGTAAGAAGACATCTACACTGTTCAACTCGTTCGACATCCAACGAATCTCAATTGTATCTATCGAACACTCAACTACCAAGGATACTTCCTAATCTCCCCTTCCTTCTCAACGTCCAACCCCCTCTCTATCTGCTTCTCATGCTCCCTATCAAGATACTCCAACAAAACATCCCCATACTTAGCCCGTCCCTTATAGTTAGCAACCTTATCATCCCAACTCCTAACCGCACTAGCTAACCGTCCCGGTACATAATCCTCTCTCGCAATATCCGTAACAGGATGGAAATACGTCCTGATAGTAAACACCACAGCTCCCGTCTTGGGTAATCTTCGCAGAGACTGTCGTTCGGAGCGAAACATGTGGTGCTCAATAGCTTTGTCTTTCTCAGCTGTGCTCCATGATACAGATGGCGCGTCTTCACTGCCGATACTCCAGCTCCAGGCTAAACTATCGTCTACTTGGAGGAAGTAATTGTTTCGGTTGTAGACAGTCTCAGGACGAAGACGTTTGAAGAATTTGCACATTCCTGTCTCGAGCTTTTCGCGGAAATGAGGGACGTCGCCTGATGTGTGGATGTCTGAGAGAGACATGCCGAATTTATCAGACAAACGCCAGAAGCCAGCGAGAAGAATAGCTCCTGCAAGAAGATAGTATTGGCCGTCGGGTCGTTCGATCATGATGGCGAGATCATCTTGAATGAGGCGTGCACAAATTGCCATAGGATCTTCAGCTAACGGTCTTTCAACAATGTTGAAGTCCTCGCCTGACCATTTATTCTTGATCCCCACGGAAGTCCGTTCATAAAGACTCGGATATCTCGCAGGAAGATAATCCGCAAGTTCCTGCAACAGCTCAATAGCAGCAGGATATGCATCAGGATGCGTATCAACACATTTCGTCCCACGTTCTGCAATCCTCGCCGCTTTATCAGCGTGATATTTCGGAAAATGGTTATCCAACTCAATCCACTCTTCTACTGGACAAGTCCGCAGACCCATGGTAACTTGGTAGTGCGGTCCATAGCGAAAAGCTCTGTAGGGTAGAGGCTTTGTGTTTTCGATGGACCAACCAGGATAAGGGGATGGGATGGGTGCTTTAAAGTCGCTGGGTTCGTAGTTTGCTGATACGGGAGGTAGTTTGCTTGCGTAGCGGAAACTACGACGGGATTGGATTATGTCGTTTGCTTTGTAGATTAGAAGAATAAGACTGGTTATGATGCTGAGAAGTATCACTGCCTCGTGGGGGCCGAAGGATGATAGTGATATGTCCATGGTGAAGACAATAATGCAGTTCTTGATGTAGAGTCAATGTATAATTGGATGAGCATCACGGTATAAGCCACCATAGATATAGTAACATCATCTCGCAGCGTACAACTGTATCATTGCCAAGTACTATCTCCGGCAATCGCTACTCCAAGCGGCCAAGGTACTCGACCCACCCCGGCCTCCGCCTCCGAAACGGGCTCCGGGCAACTTGACCCGAATAGGAAAAAGTTGACTATCTCTTATCACCCCGCAAATACCACCGGGAACATTGTTCCAAAGGGGAGATGAAGGTATCAATTGTTCATGAAGAGGCTTGGAGTAAGAGCTCGGGATTGCGGAATTGAGGGGAGAGGAAGAGGAGAGTTTGTGTATATGAAAGGGTCTATTTTCGCTGTTGAGAAGTAGTCAAGCAAGCATCGCATCTACATTATCTACATCTTTCTCAAGCTCTATACAAACCATCGTCAAGCTTAATACCACAATACAAACCACCCAAAATGTCCGCCTTCAAACACTACGCCCAAGCCCAATCCAAATTCGAAATCCCCCATCTCGCAGGCGGAAACACCTTCATCGGCGACATCCACTCCACGCCGGACGGCGCCGAAAAGCCCATCACAAGCGGCCTGTTCCGCGTGAACAAAGGCGAGCCCTTGACGTACACGTACAAGTACGACGAGACCAAGATCATCCTCGAGGGAAACTTTGTGCTTGAAGACTCAACGGGACAAAAGGTTGAGGCCAAGGCGGGCGATGTCTTTTTCATTCCCAATGGTGCGACTATTACCTTTTCGTCGCCGGATACGGGGTTGGCTTTTTACTCTGGGGCTAGAAAGTTCAATGATCTATAGGACTGAATAAGGGCTGGATAGCGATAAATTACATTGTGCTTCCATAGATACACAACCGAGAACTGTTTCTACCCTACCATGATATCCTACAACTCCAGATGAACACCAATACAAAGCATCATCCAAACATTGACCTCAAATTCTTATCCTCCATAACATCAACCCAATGTGCAGCCGCCACACCCGGCGGTTCACAATCGTACGCATCCCAAATCGCCTTGATAAGCTCCTTTGCCATAATGACCGGCTTCGGCGGAAGACTACTCTCCAGCATATTCAACCGGCCCGTAATAAAATGTCTCGCGTTACTAATATCTAGTGACATCCGTGATATCAAATTCGTAGGCGGTGGTGCAAAAGGATCTGCTGTAAAGAAATCTGAGTCGGTTGGGAATGTGGATATGTCGAGCATGGTTGTCGTGTCGTATCGTAGACCTGTACTCGCTGTGATGTATAGCAGTGGTTGGATCACCCTCGTGCCTGAATTCGGGGGAATGAGTTCAAGAACATTAACGAGGCGTAGACTTAGAGGGATAATCCATTCTTCCCAGGGAATATGCCGACTATTCGCATGAACAGAAGAACTCGGTAATCGCAACGCCACAAGATCCGGAAACGTCTGATATAGCTGTAACAGCGCAGCAAGTTTATACGCTTCAGCAACCTGCGCAAGATGAACAGACGGCGTGCGATAATCCCCCGTATCCGTACAAGTGGTCTGAAACTCAAGAGCAAGTAGCTTTTCTTCCAGTCTCTGCGCTTCTTGTATCTCTTCCAAAGCGCGCTGGAAATCGCGGCCTGTTTCTTTCGGTAGTTTGAGATTCTTGCGGAAAGAGCGGCAGAGACGAATTGATTGGGCGAAAAGTTGGGAGGCGAGGGGGGATATTCCTGTCCATGGGTGGGGAGAGTCGTCCATGTAGCGTTGTACGGCGCATGAGTTGTCGGTGTCTGTGTCGGTGTCGTCTCGGTTTACTGCTGCGAGAAGCATTTCGCAATATGTCAAACTGCGATTAAAAAATGACAACAGCTCCAGATCTTTTGCCGAAAGTCGTTCAAGCCTTGTATTCAACCGATCGAGAATCTTCCTTGCTGAGCGGAAGAAGGGGAGACCCAGTTGTCTCGCATCGACCCAACAAACCGTCGTACCCAGACAAAATAACGAAAAGAGTGCTCCGGTAGGCATATCGTCCACAGGACCTTGCAGAATCTCCTGCGCTTCCGCAAGTACCGATCCAGTAGCAGCTTGCAAAAAGTACATAGCAGATTGTTTCATATGCGGCAATCTCGTAGACAAAAAGCCAGCAGACATACTCTGCAGTGATGAAAATACCGACTGAGAGCTCGTGCAGAGTTCGAGAGCGAGTTTGCGGTTGAGGTTAAAGTCGCTGTCGAAGCCGGACCAGAGAGTGCAGACTTGTTCGAACCAGTTGCTTATTAGGAGAGAGGAAGTGTCGGTTATGAGACCGACTGTTAGGGGTGTTGATTCGTAGTATTGTGTTTCGACGAGAGCGAGAGAGGGATCGGATGGAAGAGATAGGTCTGGGATGTCGCAGTTTGATGCGATTGAGTTTGATCGGGCGAAGATGTCCGTGTCGGATTCTGTACAAGGACTTGTTATCCAGGCGTCGTCTAGAATAGCATTATCCTCGGTAGGCAATTCTTCAGCCTGGGGAAGATCTTGAGTCTGAATTGTTTGATCAAGTGCAGCATCCGCCGGCGTCTCATCAGAACCTCTTCGCGAGGAAGTCGGCGAAGAATCCGCAAGATTGACCTCTATCTCGCCAGGTTGATGTTTGAACGACCATTTAAACTCCTTCCAATAACCACCGCACTTGACGCCTTTACGTATACATCTTAGACACTCTGGTCTCGTCTCATCGCATTTTGTCTACCAACATTAGCCAATTCCATCAACCATTAACAGGTTAACATACGTGTTTGGCCTTGCAAGTCACACAGCCAGATCTTGACCGTGGATTCGGTCCATTCTTTGCTTTAGACACAGAAGCGCGTCTACAAGTATTTTTCGTCGTTGATGTTTTAGTCGACATTTTCAATTGTCAAAAAAAGATTGAATACTGGGGAAAGGATTGAAGAATAACAAAGAAGACAAGATCTGCTATCACGGGGGGTGGCAAGCTATCTAAGTTGAGCCAGGGCGTTACAGCGTCCATGGAGACGAGATAACTAAAAACGCGGGGAAGTACATGCCTATCAGCCACTAACGTTTAGTGCAGATGTCTCGACGTAACCAACCATGATGAGGAACCAGCCAATCTCTCGTTAAAGATAGGCTTCGGCAGCCGAGTTTGAGTGATATTTTCTGTTGGATGAAAAGACTCAACGTTGGGGGCCTGTTTCTTTATGCTGTAAGAAACATGCTGAAAAACAGGCCCTTGTTATCGGGCTGTCAAACATGGAGACTCGCGATCGTCCCGTCTTAGCCGTTCTGTTTCTTGTGGAGTATGGCTTCGGCACAGACATCCAAGCTTTAACTCCACCATAAACCCTGTCTTCTTCAACTGCCTTGACTTACAAGAAACGGATCCAAGAAAACTGTCAAAATATGCAATCCAACAGTACAGAACAAGGCTCTAGAATGAGTCGTGTTTACTGTCATTATCCTATCAAATGCTATCGCAACTCCCGAGAAGGGTTCATGCTGATCGTCCGCTTGGATGCGGGGGGCACACTAATGACGCCTCGTTCCGTGTCATCTGCACAATACCGAGTGTATTTTGGAGTTACACATGGTAGAAACCGGGCGTTTGGGAGGCCAGCTCTGGTCAAGCCGGACACTGACGACCGGCATATCAAAGCCGTGGTAATCCCGGATACAGACATTCTTCCAGCACTTGGCAGGGCCTTCTTCACTGTGAACCGATTTGACGTCAACGAGGTATCGAAGGCTTTTGTATCCAGAATAAACCAATGTAGATTAAATTTAGGTCACTACAGTAGTTCGGTTACGCATGGCTTGGTCTAGGTGTCGCTTTCTACCAAGGGTTCCTGCAGTCAACGGGAGCACATGGGGAAACATCTCGAAGTCTTGGACGCGTATGCATGTTTGGGACAAAACCTGTCTTATCAAGACCGATATGTGTCTTTCTTTATCGCTAAGATGATGATATTCGATAATGCAGAAATCCTTTCACAGATCAAGACATTCATCTGCCCATCTCAATCCCCAAATGCGACAAGACTCTCTATGTCTATCCATCTATGTCTATCACAAGTCTATATCTAGTTACAACCTCGCCTTTTCCTCCTCCTTCGCAGCCTCATTCCACCTCCTCCACAACCCCTTCCTCAACTCATGCCCTTCCATAAAACTGTCAAACCACTCCCCCTTGTACTTGGGCAACTGTCTCCCAACACCCTCCCCATCACCAGCCAACCTCCTCACATCCTCAAAATACTCCTCAAAGTCCGGATACACAACCGAAAACTTAGGTCCATCACCTCTCTCCTCAATTCTCTGCTCTTCCCACTTCTGCATCTCTTCTACAGAAGGCACACTTGCCCTCCCAGCTAGAATTCGAGCAGCGTATACAGCTTGCCACTCAAATATCTTGAACGTAAGTCCAGCTCCTACAGCGCCGACGAAAAGAAGCGTAGGATCTTGCTGGTAGACAATGTGTTGGTAGAGATTTGGTACGCGGTTGTTACGCACGGGGACGGATGGTAAGAAGGGCAGTGTCCAGCTGTATCCTGTTCCAAAGATGATGTGGTCTACGTCCGGAATGGATGTGCCGTCGATGAGATGCACGGTTCGGCCCGTGACTTTGGCGATGGAGGGGTGTTGTTGGATCTTGGGGTGGTGAAACGCTGTGTCGCCGAAGAAGACGTTTGTTGTGTGGCCCAGAGTTATGCAGTGGACTGGTGTCTTTGCTTTGTCGACGATGTCGACTGCGATATCAGCTGCAGAAACAGATGCGCCCACTACCACGACGTTCTGTATCCTATTAGTACTCCCTCTTGTCAAGCTGGACAAAACATACCTTGTCCTTGAAAGCATCTCTACCGCGGAAGTGCTTACTATGAACAATACTTCCAGGCCTCATCTTCTCAAACTCCTGCAATCCCTCAATAGCAGGAACATACGGCACCCAATAATGACCACTCGCCACAACAACAGCATCAAATCTCTCCTCCCACCAATAATCCAACTCTTCTCCCTCCTTTCTCAACACAACCCTCCACTCATCCCCTTCCTTCTCGACGTGTTCCACGGTAGTGTTGTACGAAATAAGATCTTCGTAGTGATTACGTTCAATGATAGAAGCAACGTAATCACGCATGACTTTCCAGTGTCGAAAGGGCGTTGAAGCGCCGTGCATGCTGATTGAGCGTTCGCTACGAGTTATCGGGATGGGTTCTTGGGTGTATTCCATAGTTGATGTATCAACGTTTGTTTCTAGGTAGGGATAGATGGATGACTCTTCATGACGGGGCTGAGAGGATTTGGCGAGGTGGGCTGGTAGACTCTTAGGGATAGGCAGTTGTTCATCTGCTGTGCGGTCTGCCAGTTTTGACAGATCTGAGATTGGTTGTGGTGGTGCTGTATCGCCAATCCTGAAATTGTAAGTGACTACCATATGTGTAGTGGTTTAAGACATACCAACATCCTCCAGGTCCTTCACGTCTCTCAAACACTCGAATGCGATCAAATGTCTTTTCTTGAACGAGGGCATCAACAGCAATTGCACCCGCTGGTCCGGCACCGATGACAGCCACGCGCTTTATACCAGAGACCCCCATTGTATAAGTTTGAAGGTTAGACAAATGAGCAAAATGAACGTGGCGAAATAATGAGTGAGTTGAGTGAGCTGTTACTTATAAAGAGGCAATTATAAAAAAAGAAAACTGTATAAGGCCAAGAGGATTTTAGCGGCCGGTATTTCTCCACTTGCAGACGACACCTTGCGACTCTGCATTGTGCCTCGGATGAGATTTATCACGCCATCGCCAGAGTCCGATGAGTACATCTCCGGTATCAACGAGTGGCTTCATTTGTTTAATTGAATGGTTTGATTCTAAGAATTACACAAACTGGCGATGCTGTCTCGGCAAGATTCACCTGAGATCTCGAAGACATCTCACGGCATATGAGAATGAAGCAACGATCGACGATTTAAATGCAGGGACTCAGCGCAGAACATGTCTCATTGATGTTTGACTCGACGTCAGGTCTAACACATTCCATGATCTATTTGTGTCTATGTCGGAAAGACGGAAGTCCAGCTTCTCGACTTCAACTCAATAGCAAGATGTAACCAGAATTTACAGGTAGACAGAGGAACATACAATAGAAACAACTTCAAAAGCAATGGTATTGAAAGCAATATAGAAGTGCAAAAACATGCAATCGTAAGGCATCACCACATCTTCCTCCAACTCCATGACAATAAACGCAAAAACCAACGCCATCGCAGAAATGGATATCATAAACTTCAACTTTTCACCATGACGTACGCATTAATCCCTAAACCAAAGCTCCATATCCCCGAAACGAAGCTCGCGACGAAGGCGGGACAGACTGCTCATGTCGATATGTCTCAGGTTCGCATCGTTCAAGCTCTCTCAACCAAGCATTCATCCTCGCCTTTTTGTCGTCTCCCAAACTTCCATGCTCATGCACATTCCAATCATCCTCACTAAAGCTCCAAAGTGTCAAATGCTCGAAAATAGCCATGACGGCAGAGATGACAATCACAGCAATAGGATTTCCCCAGTCGTCGGACCACGCAGCGTAGAAAATCAGCACGAAAGCGTCCAGCGCATCGCTGAAGAGGTTTGTGGCTAGTGCGCGTGTAACTTCGCGACGAGCGGCGTGGTCGACGCCTGCGTTGGCTGTGTCGCTGGAATATAATAGGCCGGACAGTAGAATGTCGCGGATGCCTATCATGCTGGCGAGCATGTAGGCGGAGCCATCGGGGGCTATGTCGAGGGCCCAGAGGCCGAAGCGTGGGTAGGCTATTAGCGAGACGCCGCGGAGGAAGCGAGCGAGAGAAAATGTCGCGATGGCGAGGCGTTGGACATGGTTTGCTGCTGTGGGGGCTTGTGGCGGGGTTTGTGTTTGTTCGTAGGGAGATGCGATGGCTGTTGGTGTAGAGATGGGGAGTAGAGGAGATTGTGAGTCGAGAGGCATTTCTATATTATTGCGACTTGAGATATTCGCAGTGTTGTTGTAGTAGAGAAGATAAATTAGATGGTAGTTTGGTAGTGATAATTATGATGAAAGAGCTTGACCAAGGTAACAAGGTGGATCTCAGGTCAATATCGCTCAAAGACGATGAAAAGTAAAGAGAGAAAAAAGAGTCAAGGGGATGAGATGAAATGGTAGTTTACAGGTATTATTATCTATCTCTATTACACAGACACAAACCCTAGCACAAGAGTAATTATTAGTCTATAGCTCACGCGTTTCCCCACAGATAACCATGGAAGTGGTCAAGGTGGTGTAGTGCAGCTATCTAAAAAGAGGGTGTCATGACCAGAAAAAAAACCTCCACTGAAACATCTGTCGCTTTCACCCCTTCACGATCTCGATGCAACCCCCAGGACGCTAGAACTGGGGGAACTTTAGCTCCGAGAGTCGGTGAATGATGAATTATGGCGATGATCATGGTAATCATTCTGCAATAGGGGTCTCTGCAGGTCTCTTCAGTGGCAATTGTTACCATCCATCACACATTAAATGTCTATTACTGGTGTATTCTATTTTATACATGATGGATTCAATGATCAGTTCATCATCCGTTACTGTACTGCAACCATCGAAAGATGCTGTATCACAAACATACAGTAAAGAACCAGTGGAGATAACAACACCTCTTACTCACATAATCATCCCACGTCTCTCACCCGTCGCCAGTCTACTTTTCCCCGTGTCTCCAAGGGTCTGCACATCAGCTTGTCTCAATGCGACTTGACCACACCCTTTTACACCAGCGGGGAAAGCTCTCTGACTCGCGATAGGATATCTTTGTAACCATGGGAAATTGATCCAACACTCGCAGCGTCTGCGATGGTGTACTCGTACATTGCCATCTGCAGCTTTTGGGTCTGCTGCAGTACTAAGCGGTTCGCTGTTCAACCCGCCTTGCCACAAATCGATCAAGATAATCAGCGCTTGGGAGGATGAGTCTGGGCGGTTATATCATGGAGGCGATTTACATCATCTTGACTATCATTTTCTATGTTGACAACTAACTGTGTGAGACATTGTATGTAACGTTTGTAGAATCAGGATGGATGAGGTGATACCCAGCCCCCCATCAACTATCACGACTTTAGCCTTGGTGTTGTTGCGATAGACTAAAAAAGACCCAGCCGCACCGACGAAAGCGGCAGCTAAAACGAAGCGGGATGCGCATTATCCCACCCTTTTCACCATCACGCGGACAGATCTCTTATCTCGCGTCAATTTACCAATCAGCGTAGGCAGGGGGGAAGCATGCACGACAGGATAGGTTATGCATGCATGCAAACCGCTTGCTCACCGATTATATGGATCTTGTGGATATGAAGATGAGGGGAAACGAGACTGGGGATTTATTGATGTGGATTATCGTGACGGAAATAGATGGAGTCACTACACCTCAGGGTATCAGAAGAATTGTCCTCCACCTAAGAGACGAAATAATTTGGTCATTTTATGGTAGGTAGCTTAGACTGGGCACTTAGGCTACTTTATTATGGTAGCCTAAGTCTTGGAAGACATTTGTTCTGCTACCTGCCTGCTACCTACCTTAGTAGATAGTATGGTACTTGTTCTGATGGAGTCGTTTGCTGTCTGCATACGGATGGGATAGATCCTGTCGGCGCGAGAGGAAGTGGACATTATTCGATACCTTTTTCACCAAGAGTACGGATAACACAGCTCAAAAAGGTCACTATAACCCAAACTAAAAACATCGTCACTCCTCCATCTTACTCCATCGAATCATCAACAGCGAAAAAAGTCCCGATCCTCTCAATTAAACTTTCACCAACTAATTAAAGCTATAAGCCCTGTAAGATCCCGGCTGGCACTTACGTCAAAGTAACCTTCATAACAATGACAGCAAGTTCGTTCCTGATGAAAACGTCCTCTATGCTGTCTCAGCCCTGCAAAAGTCTTGGCCAAGGGTAGCCAATCGCAATAGTAGAGCTCAAACCTACTAAACGAACATGCTAAACGAACATTTAGCGAGGCCTTGATGTTCAAAGAATGGGCCATGGAAGCTAAGATCGCAAAGACCCACGGCTGTCAGATCTACTTCCCGAAGCTTTGACAGAGCTTATAAGTTATTCTCCTCTAGCCTCGAAGCATCACGCCCTCGACTGCCGAAAAGCTTCCGACTGGCATTCCACAACGTCAACCTGATGCATGGAGAATTCCAAGACGACGGGACGGTTAACTGTACCCGTCTCGTCACTGTCATGTTCTTCTTTCTTTAATAGGAAGGCTTCTCGCCGTCTTTGCTTTTTTGGAACATGTCATTTTTGATAGCTTCGCATTTATTGGGTGACCCCTCAGTGGTTGGTGGGTATTAATATTGGCATTTGCATATATCTGTTGGCTCAATCCTTTTGTGCCTGATACGATTCTATTGTACGGGTCTACTCTGATACGAAAGGTCATACGAGAACTGGATAAAAGATATCGACAATGGGTGGCCCGGATACTGGAAGTAGAAGGTCCAGTGTCAAGAGTAGTCCTCACCAGAGTCCGAAGATACGCGACAAGTCAAGTCCAGTCGTACAAGGCGAACAAGGACACAACCCCCCAGACCTAAATCTCGACTCCCAAGGTCTCCTCCACGGCAACGCTCAAATCGACCCAGGCGGTAGCGACGAAGACGGCGAATTCTCCGCCAGCGACTTTGACGCCGACTCCATCTCCACAACAAGCACCCGCTCCTCTTCTACGTCAATCAGCTCCAGCATCCTTGAGCACAGCTACCAAAACGGTCGTCGCTACCATCGTTATCGCCATGGACGATATCCCTTGCCGAATGATGAGGCGGAGCAGAATAGGGAGGATATGCTACATGCTATGATGTTGGAAGCTACTGATGGAAGACATTTTTATGCGCCGATTGGAGAGAATCCGCAGAAGATTGCGGATCTTGGGACGGGAACGGGGATCTGGGCTATTGATGGTATGTTGAGCATTTGAGATGTTAGTATGGGTGGGCTGACTGTATAGTTGGTGAGAAGTTTCCTAGTGCTGAGGTTTTGGGATTGGATTTGAGTCCTATACAACCATCTTGGGTACCTCCAAACGTCAAGTAAGTCGTCACTTATACACAGAGTACCAGTGCTAACATACCAGATTCATGGTCGACGATGTAGAAGACGAATGGCTAAACGGCGATGACTTTGACTTCGTCCATCTCCGCAACATGATCCCTATTCTCAAATCCCCCGTAGCTCTCCTGAAGCAAATATACGCGTAATATACCTCCCCTTCCTAGCCCTCTGACACATATACTGACTTTTAATCGCAGCAATATAAAACCTGGTGCTTGGGTAGAACTCCAAGACGTAGACGGACAAGTCCACTCAGATGACGACTCAGTCCCAGAAGACTGGCCCCTAAAACGCTTCACCGAAATCATAGTTCAAGCCTTCGCACTATACGAAACAAACGCCCATGCAGCTGTTTTCGGAAGACAATATCTTGAAGAAGCGGGGTTTGTTAATATTCAGCATAATTTTATTAAGTTGCCTTATGGGACTTGGCCAAAGGATAAGTAAGTCCCCGTGGCTACCAACTTTAACCTACCTAGAGAGACGTGCTTTGCTAATGGAAGGTTTGTAGGGTCATGCGCTTGGTGGGCATGTACTACCGAACTGCATGTGAAGAATTCTTCCCTGCAATGGGAGCTCTGCACTTTCCACAGTTGGGCTGGGATAAGACGGAGATGGAGGTTTTCTTTATGGAGTGTAGGAAGTCTATGAGGGATCCTAAGGTTCATGCTTATGGGAAGATGCATTTTTGGAGTGGGCAGAAGCCGTTCGATGCGTGAGTATCTACCTGTTAATGTAAAGACCATAGTGTTCAGTCACAGCGTAGATACAGGTTTGAATAATGAATAGTGTTATGAAGGTCTGCCGTGATATGGAGTGCTAACTTTTTAAAAGACGAATACCTGGAAGGACTTGTAGAAGATATCTTAATCACGAGAAGTATGTGCTATTGGACGTATGCTTTATATATCGTGGCTATCAATTACCAACTTTTAATACCCAACTCCAAAGAATCACCATCAGTACATTACATCAACCATACATCTGTTCACCTTCTGTTCTTCTTAGCCTTCTTAACCTTAGGCTCCTCCCCATCCACATCCTTGTTTCTCCTCTTCCTTCCCTCCTCAAGCAACGTAGTCATAGCCTTAGTAGGCTTAAACTTAGGATTCGAAGGATCAAGAGCATACTGATGGTCCTCAAACACAGCCTTGAATCGATCATCGTCAACATCCATCTTGAAATCCTCCTGCAGACCACCACGGGGCTCCTTGGCGAGAGCCTTCTTCTTGGCCTTGCCCTTCTTCTTCTGCGCCTTTTCAGCGCGGAGAATCTCGTTCATGTCGAAGTGGTCCAGATGTTCGGCTTGGCCTTCACCAGAGTCCGCCATGACCTTTTCTAGCTCCTTCTTTTGAGCCTTGCTTTCGGCTTCAGCGGCCTCGCGGGCTTCGCGCTTCTTGAGACGGTCGGCCTTGCGGATGGAGGTCTTGGATGTGGTTTCGGGTTCGGCGGCGGTGAAGAAGGGGTCGTTGAAACCGAGATCGTCACCATCGCCAGCAACAGCTTCCTCAACCTCCTCTTCCTCCTCGGCGTTGGGGTCGCGGCCTTCACGGCGAGCTCGAGCAGCTTCACGCTTCCTCTCCTTGCGCTCCCTCTCCTTTCGGGCGTACTTCTCGATTGTTGTCTCCTCCTCTTCTGGCTTCTTCTTGGGTGCAGACTCTGAAAGGGCGGGTGTGAATGTGATTTCCATATCTCCAACGGGAGCGTTCTTGGAGGACTTGGTAGGCTCTTCGGACAAGCCCAAGGCAGCTCGCATCTTTCTGCGGGCGAGCTCCTTCTTGGAAAGCTTGGGCTCATCTTCCTTCTCCTCAGCCTCGGCGGTAGCATCAACAACCTCAACTTCATTGTCGCTATCCTCGCTGTCGCTTGCTAGGTATGCGCGGAGATCGTTCTCTTCGATCTCGTTGCGGCTGCCGCTGAAAGCACGGTTGATGGACTCCTTACGAGAAGCCTCCTCAGGGTGCATATCCCATGTGAGCTTAACCTTTGAGCTTTGCAAAGCGTTTGTGACGAACTCGACGGGCTTGTATGATTCAGGAACCTTTTCGCATTCGTCCCTGGGCTCGTCGTCAAATGTGACGTCGTCAGGAACGAATCGCAGATCCAAGAAGTTGGATGATGACTGGTACTCTCGTCCATCGACTGACTCGTAAAGCTTTCGGGCAACCTCTGGGCTTGAGCAGACCATAACAGCGTAGTAGTATCGTAGACGGTCAAGCTGATAAGATCGGAGCGCATCGCTATCGAAATCTTGGTCATCGCCCTCTTGGAGCAAGCCCTTCTTGATACGTTCGTCCTCGCTCTCGTCTTCGCTGTCCTCTGAGTCGTCGTCGGAGTCCTTGGTTCCCTTGAAAAGTGCCTTGGGGGGGCCCTCGACTTCTTCTTGTTGCATGCGCTCCTTTCCGAATTCACTGGGGAACACAGAGATCTTTTCAATCTTGCCACCTGTCTCGGGAAGGAAACTGTTGAAGAGAGCCATAAGGTCGGTAGACTTGACGTGGTCCCAATCAAGGTTGACGATTGCGATTCGGTTGGTCACTTCTCCGGCCTCGACCTCGTTTTGCTCGTCCTGGAAGCGCTGCATATCTCCCTCGGTATCGACTTGCGCGCCGCCCTCCTCTTCATCAGAATCTTCATCCTCCTCGGATTCGGACTCATCTTCTGAAGAAGAGAAACCACCACCTCGAGCAGGATCGTATTTCTCGTGCGCCTTACGCAGTTCTCGTTGGACGATCTCGTCGGCATCGACCTCGATATCGGCCTCCTCTTCATCATCTTTATCCTCCTCATCCTTGTCCTCCTCATCTTCCTCTTGGTATAGTCTTTCCAAAGCCTTCTTCTTTGTATCGGATTTAATCTTTCGGCCATATCGATCAACCTTGGCGGTAGCAGTGAAATCGTCATCCTTCAGCATGCGCGCGAATCGCTTGTCGATCGTAGTCTTGGTCTGCTTCTTTGAAGGCAATCGGAAACGAGGATCAGTCTCAAAATCGGCGAATCTCTGATCGGCGATACGACTCTCAGAGTCGCCGCCCTTCTTTGACTTCTTTTCTCCCTTCATTTTTGCGATAATGAAGCTGTTAATGTTCAATGTTCACAACTTGGAGCTTGTTGCTACATGGAGGGGCAGAAAAAACAAATGGAATTCAATTTTTTGGCGGTGAGATCTTTCTGCCCGAGCGGTAGACCCTTTTAGGAAAGGTCATTTCATTGGCTGACAGAAGAGTTGTCTTCTAAAGTTTAGGCAGCTAAAATAAAGCAGTCTAACTGATAGGCTAAACAATCGGGAGATGATCAAAGTTTTTTCGTCTCTCACGCTCTTAGTGGCTGATCTTTCTGACATCCTGCCGGTCTGGCGCAGAAGCCTAGAAAAAAATCCAGACTTGGTCCAACTTGCGACAGAGGTCTGGAGCGAATCTCAATTCTTTTCCTCACCAAAACACAACGCAACATGCCTCCCCACGCACGACCGGGCCACAAGGGCCAAAAGCCCAAGCCTAGTCTGAAGAACGGCCGCACCGAGCAACGACAACAAAAGCGCAAGAGAGAGCAACTGAGTATCCAAGACCTCGAGCAACGGGTCACTGACTTGGTACGTAAGGTGCACTCGGCAGTATGATGCAGAGCCACTGTATCCTCCTGCGAGCTATCTACAACCTTTGATCTTAACTAACAATTTTAGGATCCCAAGTCAGATGAAATCAAGAATTTTTCCCAACTTCCTCTGTCCACCCCGACCGCTACCGGCCTCGAGGCCTCTCACTTCCAAACCCTTACCGATGTGCAATCCCGAGCTATTCCTCTCGCCCTCAAGGGTAAAGATGTCATGGGTGCTGCCAAGACAGGAAGCGGAAAGACGTTGGCTTTCCTCATCCCCGTCCTCGAGAGGCTCTACCGCGCTCAATGGACTGAATTCGACGGAGTTGGTGCCATAATTGTGTCCCCCACTCGAGAACTCGCCGTTCAGATTTTCGACGTCCTCAAAAAGATCGGCCGGAACCATTCTTTCTCGGCTGGTTGCTTGATCGGTGGAAGGAGCTTGAAGGAGGAGGCGGAGCGATTGGACCGTATGAACATCTTGATCTGCACACCTGGTCGTATGCTGCAGCATCTTGATCAAACAGCTGGTTTCGACGCCAACAATCTTCAAATGCTGGTTCTCGATGAGGCGGATCGTATCATGGACATGGGCTTCCAATCTGACGTGGATGCTCTGGTCGAGCATCTCCCCAAGACACGACAAACACTCATGTTCAGTGCCACCCAGAGCAAGAAGGTCTCTGATCTGGCTCGTCTCAGTCTCAAGGAACCCGAATACGTCTCCGTTCACGAAGCTGCTGTCAGCGCTACGCCTACAAACCTCCAACAACATTACATCATCACACCTTTGACCGAGAAGCTCGACACCCTCTACGGTTTTATCAAGGCCAATTTAAAGAGCAAGATCATTGTCTTTTTAAGTTCAGGCAAACAGGTCCGATTCGTATACGAGAGTTTCCGTTCACTTCAGCCCGGTATTCCTCTGCTCCACCTTCACGGACGACAAAAACAGATCGCCCGATTGGAGATTACCCAGCGGTTCACTTCCGCCAAGCAGACATGCTTGTTCGCTACAGATGTCGTCGCGCGAGGAATCGATTTCCCTGCCGTAGATTGGGTTATTCAGGCTGACTGCCCCGAAGATGTCGACACCTACATTCACAGAGTTGGCAGAACAGCTCGTTACCAAAGCAACGGTCGCGCAGTGCTCTTTTTGGACCCCAATGAAGAGCCAGGCATGTTGAAGAAATTGGAGCAGAAGAAGATTCCCATCCAAAGGGTCAATGTGAAGGAGAAGAAGAAGAGGAACATCAAGGACCATCTACAAAGCATGTGCTTCCAAAATCCTGATCTCAAGTATCTCGGCCAGAAGGCTTTCATCAGTTACACACGATCCATTCATCTACAAAAAGACAAGGACGTTTTCAAATTCGACAAGCTTGATCTTGACGGCTTCGCTGCCAGTCTTGGTCTTCCCGGTACACCACAGGTCAAGTTCCGAAAGGGCGACGACATCAAGAGGATAAAGAATGCGCCTCGCCAGGGTATGTCGAGTGGTGATGAAACCGATGAGGATGGCGAGAAGAAGTCCAAGAAGAAGGGAGAGGTGCGCACAAAGTACGACAAGATGTTCGAGCGAACAAATCAGGACGTTCTGTCAAGTCATTACAACAAACTTGTGCTTGATGGCGATGACAAGGATGACGAGGAGGATGATTTCTTGTCAGTAAAGAGAGTGCTGAAGGATGGTGATCTGGATGCCGAGGCGAACAACGCATTCAAGAGCTCAGCAAAGATCATCGAGGGTCTCGGTGGTGAGGAACCCTTCGTTGTGGACTCAAAGCGTCGCGAGAAGGCTCTCAAGTCAAAGAAGAAGATGCTCAAGTTCAAGGGTAACTCCAGCAAGACCGTCTTCGACGAAGACGGCAACCCTCACGAAATCTACGAACTCAAGGACGAGGACGACTTCATGGGCGAAGGTCCAGCCGAGGAACAACGCCGCAAATTCGTCGAAGGCGAGACTTCGCGCGTCAAGGAAGCAGATGTCGATGACAAGGCCCTTGCTAAACAAAAGCGTCGCGAGAAGCGAGAGAAGCGCAAGGCTGCCGAGCGAGCAGAGCGCATGGGTATCGTGTCAGACGACGAGGACGCGCCCATGTTGCACAATGCAGACGACGGCGAGGATCCTTTGGCGCTTTTGCGATCGCTGCCTATGGGCGACGACAGGTCCGACAGCGAGGGCGACAGGGAGCCACCCAAGAAGAGGGCCAAGAAGTGGTTCGAGGACGACTCGGAGGACGAGAAGAAGAGCAAGAAGGGCAAGGGCAAGGTCTTCCGGGTGCAGGAAGAGCCGGAAACGTTGGAGGATCTCGAGGCTCTTGCGACGGGACTGCTGGATTAATACCCTTTGGGCCCTCTATAGGGATAGACAAAAGTTGTGATTTAAGGTTGAGCCCTCCAGGCTGGTCGAATAGGCTCATTTCAGTTGAAGTCGCCCGAATTAAGTATAGGATTAATGTTTTAAATGGCTGTCTCATTCAACTCATCCATCTCCTTGAAGCCCCGACTGTGCCCTTCCCTTGCCCAAGTCAGCTAGTAAGAAGCCTAATAGATGAAAACATTTGCTTGATTTCCTAAGAATTCACTAAGAAATCTAAATCCCTATGATTTTATGATGATAGAGGTGCGGTACATAGCCGGGGTATCAAGGAACAGTGATGTTGTCATGATAAAAGTTCATTAATAAGTAGCTCCTGGCAAAAATCTATCCATTTCCCATCCAGCTCCACGCTGACCTTACATAGATATAATACAAGACCATCACACACATATCCTCCAACCCAGTCAGGACTATTTATCAGCCACTTTTCCAAATAACCTCACCCTGTAAAAACAAGTGTGATCCTTAGCACCATAGTTGCTCATAGCTCGAAGGATGACATGATCAGTCGCATAGCCCAGACTGGAGAGTTCATCGTTGATGCGATGAACATGTACACCATCGTTCAGTTCATCACCTAAGTAGGTGAATTGGCTGATCTTGACGAATCGGTCTGGTAGAGGAGAAGCTGCGATATCCTCGTCGGGGAATTTGTTCAGGGAGTAGAAGCGCACTTCCTCTTCTTCCTGTCTGTCGTCGTATCTGGCGAAGACTTCAATGCGTTTTGGTCGGGCATCAGGGTCTACTGTTGCGTTTGGGTGGATGTGTTCAACGACGATGTTTTCAGGGACGACTTCGTGACCTAGCTCGATAGAGAGGATCACACCTTGAGGTCGCCCATGGTTATCAAGGCCGTGAGCTCCGCACCAGCGATCTCCCTCATCTTGCCAACGGCGGAGTGCTTCAATGGGAGGATGGGCGAAAATACCGTTCAGACCCTGCTTCTCGGCTTCCTTTTTGTCGCCATACCAAGGATCCCAGTCAGGCGACGTATATGTTGGTTCTACGGTAGCGCCAGCTCCGAGACCAAAGTAGTTGACCTGGTACTTGAGTTGCGAGTTCCAGTGGGCGTGAATATTGCTCTTTGCGAAGGCTTCAAGACTACCGTCTCTGTACGTCTGGTGCATGATCTTTCGGATGAGTCGTTCGATATCATCGCTAGTCATAGCCTGGGGCGCCATCATTTGCGCAGTCCGGATGGATTCCTTGATGTGATCCTCCATGTCTGTCCTGAGCTTCCTGAACTCGGCTTCGACTTTGGACTCATGCTTCTCGAGATCTCTCTGAAGATGCTCCAGGAATTCAGCGCGAGAAACAACAGTCTGATTCTGCTTGCTGAGTTCCTCATTGACAATCTTGATAAGCTTCTGATCAAATGCAGCTCCTGAGCCGGCAATCTGGTTCTTCGCTATCGCCTTCTCAATGAGCGGCTCAATTGCATCGTTGTTGTTTCTAAACCATGTATCCCACATATTCGGCAGTTTCTCTTCAACGCTGCGATCGACGCTGTCGTCGATCTTACCTTTGAGGGCGGGATCTTTGCCAAAGCGTGTTACAATAGCTTTCCAGTGCTTTTCCGAGGAGATTTCATTGTTGCCATTCTTCTCTTCAAAGTTCAGGAAACTTCCGTCAACCTTGAGGCGATCTATCAGAGCATGGTAGAATTCAGGCTTGATGACTCCATTACCATCGACAATATCCACCTGCACAACAGGAGGAAGGTCTTTTTCGAGTCCCTTAAGAGCTTCCTTGTGGATGGTCGTTTGCTTCTTCGGTTTCTTCGGCGCCTCTGCCTTCTTGTTGCCGTCTCGGATGGTCTTGTCTATGGCAGACCATGGGTCATCGAAAGGGTTATCATCGTCGTCGCCTTTGCCCCACGAAGGCCAAGAAATCGAGGGGATAATGTTTGGAACGCTGAAGCCACCGGTGCTTGGCAAATGAATGCTTGGCATATGAATGCCTCTAGCCATAGAACCAATATCCGGGACATACCGCATTGCTCCAGTACCCATAAGTAGGAAGAATGTAAACGCACTCAATGCCACAAGCCACACCAAGCGCTGAGCTGTCGTGTTTCGCATACGTCCAACTTGTATTCCACGTATACGGTCAGTGAAGCTGATGACTCGATCCATAAACCCGTCAAAGGCCCACTTCAGACTGTGCACGTATGTCATGGGGTAGAGCAGACGAATGTACTCTGTAGGGCCGTCTTGGTCGTACTCCTCATCATCATCAAAAATGAATCGTGGAGGCTGTGGTCTGTTCCAAAGATTAAATGGCCAAATTGATGCCAGCCAGCCAAATTTGGTCCAGAACCAAAATCGCCAGCGGCCATACTCATCCAAGTTTCTCTCCCATTCAGCTTCAGAATCTTCGTCTTGTTCTTCTTGCCGATCCCGCCGACCATTGATCGCTGCAGTCCTTGCCTCCCTGGCCTCCGAATCTAAGAGCTCTTTTTGGATGTCCCAATCGCGTTCTCCGGAGCCATTCCCATTCTGGCGAGCTCTTTCGAATGCACTTGTCTTTGAGCTTGTCGTTGGTGTTGTGCCAAAAAGATTCTTCCTCCCGTTAGGACGTCGATCTTTCAGTTTATCGGCCTGGCTGGGAGGTTCCTGAGTCCCCAATGAGGGCAATCCTGTATTCTTGGCAGGTTGTGGTCTCCTTCGGCGGACTGCTGCAATTGGCTCTTCATCACTTTCGGAATCAATTTCCTCCTCGGGGTCCCCTATTTCCTCGAGTATTTGCGTCTGTTGTTGCCTGGTGTTTTGTCGGGTTCTGTCTAGAGCAGGCGTGTTCGCTGACCTACCGTCAGTGGTGCGCTCAGCCCTGATTCTCGACATCTGTGCAGCAGCACTGAAGTCGGATGCCAACTGACGAGCATTTCTACCTTCACTTCTACTCTCAACTCTGCTCTCAGTCGGCTGCGCTGTGGCATTCAGTCGATCCCGAGGTCGTGATGGCTGCGGATCAACCTTATCTGTCGCATTTTCCCGAGTCTCAGGGTTTTGTTGACGCACCCTTGACCTTTGAGGTGCTTGTGACGGGTTTGGCGTCGATTCTATCGTCGCATGATCATAATAGTCACTTTCCAACCCAAAACTTCGCGAGCTGTCATCATCTCTAACAGCGACAGCTAAACGTGCATTGCCGCCTGTCGTTGACTGCTCTAATGCATCTGCCACATGTTAGGCATGTTTTTTTCATACATGGGTGTAAGAACTCACTATTTCTGGATGTTGTTCCCTGCTCTGCTCTCGTAGCTGCAGATCTCGGTATCGCTGGTCGAGCAAATTCTTCATCTTGGTCACCGCCTCTTGTGAGAGCTTGGTTTACAGCGTTGCTCAGATCCATGCGCTGTAGGCCAGCGCCTACTCTTGGTGGTGGCTCAACACCGGAGCCATATGTGTATTGTCTCCGACTACTTGGGGTTCCTTCCAACGTCGGTAGCTGAGGTCGAACCAGTGTATTCTGAGGTTCACGGGTCGTTACCGATTCCGGTTCCCTACTTGAGACACGGGTACTGCGTCTGGCGACTCTTGGAGGCATGGTTGTGATGAGATGAGTGCGTTCAGTAAAGTGAATGAGAAGAGCAAATTGAACAAGAATGAGTCCTGGTGAAAGAAGTTGCGCCCTTTTGTGTCATAAACGTCGTTGTTGTTATTCCTTGAGAGTTGGTCGCCTTTCTTTGTTCAATGTGATGAAAATAGTAGCACGGGCTTTGGTGTATCCCAACCCGTCCAAAAGGCGACACCACCAAGTATTTCCCCGCTTCCGATTCTGGTTCACAAAGACACTTGTTCTGTGGGCCAGTTTTCCTGGCCAATTTAGATGTTGAGATTGAATGCGCAGTAACAACAAAGAATCATGTTGGTGGCGGTGAGATGAGCAAACGAGTCTTTATCAGTCGTAATAAATGGCGCGCAACCACAATAGATTGAAGTATTTGGGATCGAGGTTCAGAAATGACTCGATGCTGGAAAATGTGACAAGTGCCGACTTTTTTTGTCGTATTATCGTGATGCTATCGCGAAAGTGCCATGATGCGCCGACGCGATGCGCGCCGAGAATTAGGCGGCGCAGATTGAGGCGTGATCACGTGCACGCGTCAAATGCCATGAGCACTTGGCTTGTTTTCCATCACTCTGTACCCGTACCTGCATGCAAATATCTGGTGCAGTCTGAATCGGATTCACCGATGACGTTCATCCTTTGAACATTTCTTGTCATTATTTTTCGGTGTTCTTTGAGTGCCACGTTCTGAAACTTTATCTCAAATCAGCATGCAGCATCTTCAACGTGGTTCCTTGTTGTTGTTGAACCACATCCAAATTAGGATAGAGTGTCAACTCTCCCCTTTATAGGTTACTTCAATATCTTATTCCAACTTCAAACATCAGACAGAATGCTCAATTAAATTGGCTGACCGACTTTTGAATCACATTTTCTTGCTTTTGCTCTCGTATTTCGCCTGGGCTAGTGTGGACAACGGCTCTAATAGAGTTAAGCCATCGGGGAGAGCGTAACGGCTGAGGCAAATGGCTTGATGAATGGCTTCCACCCGAGATATTCATGTTCTTTGATGAACGACATTTGGGACAAGAAGAAAGTTATCTGCTGTAATTCTTGCAGTTTTTCTGCACATAGCATATAACGTAATTGGTCAAAGAAGTATACGCAGTCCCGTAGCAAAAGTTGGCAATTCGTACTGGCACGGATACAGAGTCTCCACAGTGACTTACAGCACTTTACCGCGCTCCGCGATCGCCTCAATTAATAAGACTCGACCGTTGTATGGAGCGCATCTAAACACAAAGTTCACATTGACTCATTTGGTGGTTCGTCTTCAGAAGCGATCATATGTTACTCGGTCGCTAGTAAAAGTTTGAGATCATATCATATCATCAAATCGGCTTCAAGCTTCGTCATATCCCGAATAATGCTCCATCTGGAAATCCGTCATCTCATCGCTGTAGCGTCCTTAATTTAGCAGCAGCAATCAAAATGGATCATCTCCCGCAGCATGAATGAACCCCTGGCCCCTCCCCTCATCCCCCCCTCCTTCAATC
>QGDZ01000147.1:0-101051 GCA_004367075.1 Fusarium incarnatum | reverse complement strand
TTGGATAGGTGTCTGGATACCATAGTCTGAAGGAGAGCTGAACGGATTGCCTCCATGAACAGGCATGTTGAGGGGCCATTTGAGACCCTTAGAGCCTGCTCCCTGCTGGCCCGGCTTCACCTTGCTCTTAGGAGCTGGCTTAAGTTCTGGCAGACGGACCGGGCCGGAGTGCAGAGCGGAGGTTAAGTCGTGACCGTTGGTCTCATGGTTCATGTGCGCTCGTTTTTGAGCTTGGAGCTGCTTGCGCTCCATGACTTTGTTGTCGTATCGAAGATGAGGGGGCACACGCGTGTCGATGTGATACTGGCTTGCGTACTCATTTTTTACCAACCATGGCGCACCATTCCATGCATCACGAGTGACCGTCTTCTTAATGAAGGACCTGAGCATCGCCTTGGTGAAGATACCGCGGTCTCGGCAGATATGCTCATCCGTTACATTTGTCTCTTCTTCGGAGTCTTTGAGATCCACCAGGTAGCGGGTCGTGGGTAGAGAATGGCTTCCATCAGGAAGAGCGCGTGGGCCGAATGTTGTCTTGTCGCGAACGAGTCCATGAGCACGATCGCCTCCCTTCATGGTCACTGTAACCTCTTCACCAGGGTAGTAGTCATGCTTAAACTCGTCGTAGATTTGATCGACGAGGTTATCGAGGCGTGAAACGGTCTGAAACTGCACCTTACGCAGTATAGGACCTTTCAATGCCTCTGGAAACGAAGCTTCGACTTCTTTGCCACCCGCAAGCTAAACAATCATGTAAGTCCAGATCGTTGGAATTAAGGTTGGGAATACAAACCTCACTCTTCAACGCCTCAAAAAAAGTCAAACCGGAATGACCTGTGATTTGATCGTTGAAACGACGCTGTAAGATAGGTAAGTAAGGGATACTAAGATCCAAATCAAGCATCATGGCTAACCTGTTTGTAAAAGTCCATGCTAGGAATAGTATAAGTGAATGCACTTTGAATTGAGTGACGAACCAAACTCACCGGTCAAGATAACTCTCATATGAACTGAAAACCTCCCCTGTTTGAGGAATATGCCAAATCTATCACTGTTCAGTGGTTGCGCAAAACATACAGTCCTTTGCGCGCACGCATACCTCAGCGTTCTCATCTTCAATCTCCACGGCCGGCAAGAAGCGGACGGGTTTTCGTTTGAAGAGAACCTGGTAAAGTCAAGTTAGTAAAGTGCAGCCGGAGGAGGGGCAAGTGATGGAAGCGCGTACCATTGTCTAGTATCGCAGATACAAAAGGCGGGATTAGAAGTTCAAGGTAAAGGACTGCAAGGCTGAAGGTGTAGCCTTCCCCCACTAATAAGAAAGTCGGTTCAGTATGCCGATATGTGGTAGCATGAGCACAAGCAGGAGTAAGAGCAAGAGTAAGAATGTGGTGGAAAACGCGACGGCAGAGAATCGTGCTAGAGTGAAATTTGGCGTCGTTTGTTGCGTGTGCGGATCGAGAAGAGCGAACGCGGGCGCGCAGGTGGGAAATCAAATCGGGGGTGGACTCCTCTTCTCGAGAGTGATGCGATGGGGCCCGAGAGGGTCAGTTCGAGGCGACTTACACGGCTTGAGGCTGATCAAGGTATAAGACGCGAGAAAGAAGCTGTGTAAGTCGGCTTATCCTGGTGGGGGAGAGGAAAGCTGTTGTCGTGATGGGAACTAAGGCGGGAGTAGGAGTGAGGAGAATGATGTAGGTCGGAGAAGAAAAAGAAAGAGCCCAGGAAGGAAAGGAAGGAAGGAAAAGAAGCGGGCTTCCATGGACTGGACGCGACGGGAGTTTAACTAACGGCTTCCTCGCCAGGGTTCCGGGGATAGAGGGTGGGTCACTGAGAGCTGAGAGGTACTTTGGAACGCCACTAGTGTTCCGCCCATGATTCAGTATCTCTCTTGTACAAGTAACATCCACTCCAGTCCCGTACCTTGCGTTTGTTAGTGCACCAGGCCCAGGTTCATGGGCGGCATAGATCCATTGGAGGGGATGGATGCTATCCCGAGCTTTCAGGTGCTCTTAAAGACTGCGGCTGCAGCAAGATGGATGATATTGACCATACTGGACTTTACCTCTTCCTCCAGCAATAATGATACTATATTGTCAGGTAGGTATCCGTACCTATATAGATCTTTCAATCAATGCTTCGCTGTCAATTCAGTCAGCGCGTCAAAATGTCATGTCCCAGATTTTTTTTAGCTTAGCTCCTCATGGGATCCGCCCAACCCCTGCGGCCCGCCGGCCCTCCTCCTCACGGCCTTAGATCCATCATTCAACTTTGCCCGCCTATAAAACAAGCACAAGTCGGCTTTTCACCCACGTTCTTGGGCTCTTTTTATTCCTCATGAAATTCTGAACACAACAGATTCCGTAAAAGCTATGATATAAGTATGATTGCTAAATTACACTTGATATAGCTCTGTCTTGAAAACTCCCCGGAAACTCGGCATACCGTCATCTCGGGACGCCAAGTAAGCTTCTGATACAAACACAACGCACTCTATGCCAAAGAAAACGACAGTGAACAATAGGAGAGCCTCCAATGATAGTATTCCACAAGTACCATGAAGCCACTGTCACCCGCTCCCGCTATAGAAATGCATCATGACATAGAATTCTACAAGTCCTTGTCTTTGACCCGTGTAAGTCATATAGAGGCGTAAGACAGGGTTATCACTGTCATGATACATCTCAACATGGCCAGACCAGCTTGTTCCCGTGTGCAATAATAGTAAAATCTGTTTTGATGCAGTTTCTGACACTGACACAAGTGCTCTGCCAGTTCTTAAGCTAAACCTGGAGTCTCCAAAGGGCCTGGAAAGCTCCACATTTCAGATCGCCAGTTTATTCCACCGCCACCTGCTGGGCACTTGTGAGGCTGGAAATACTTTAGCATTGAACGGCAGAGTCGAGGACGTGCCCGATATCGCTGATATTATTAATGCCATGACTCTAACTAAAACAACACAATTGACTTGAGAAGCTTATAAGTGTGTCATGACAGACAATTGATCGTATACCCAAGATTCTCTACACACGAGCCAACAGAATCACCATGAACTACCGAGCGTGTTATATGGCACGTACATTGTATTGCTGGTAATAAGCCTTTTTCCACTCTCTTAATATTATACACGGTCTTATTACACCCTCGTAAAGTCGTTGTGCCTCCAGTCATGTTGGGTATCAACGAACTCTGCCAGCATACCAGAAACATCAAAATATGGCTTCATCCAAGTTTCAGGAAGATAGGAAATCTATTTTGGGTATCTTGATAGCTGCTACAGCCTACGCAGTGAAATACACAACCATATATCCCACCCAGCTTCCAACCACACCTATCGCTGAGTACGAGCTCGTGAACATCAGTGGGATAAACTCATAGTTCTTTCCGAATATGAGGTGATGTAGCAGTGAGCAATACAGAATCAGCGGAATGCTCACAGCAATGTAAAGAGTGCTGAATCGGTCTAGGAGAAAGATTCTGGGTTTGTTGGAGGCAGGGGCAAGGCGATCGAACGCCAAAAGGAATACCACAAGCCAGACAATCGTGTAAATGGTCTTAATAGGGAACTCGGCTGGTGTGAATAGGAGCGGGAAGAGTGAAACATAGCCGGCAACGGCAAGTGGGCGGAAAGCCCCGAGATGCCGCCTGTCCCGAAGGGCAATGAGACTGAAAGGGATAATGACGAGAAGAATGGCCTTCTCGTGCACATGCCAGCCGAACAGGAAAGAGGAGTATCCACACAAAGTGACAGCTCCAATGAAGGTCTCCCAAGTCGGTTGGAAGAAGAGCTTGATCAGAGGTATGACCTGGAAGAAGAGTGTGAGAACAAAACAGGCTCGTGGACTGATTTCCGGCAATACGGCGAACGCCGTGTCTCCAACCAAGCCACGGGTGACACTCTGCAACGCGCTCTTGTTGACAGCCCATCCGATTCGTGGGGCAACTATACAATGTTAGAGATGAGAAGTTGTGTAACGGGAGACGGGACATACCATGAATAAGGATTCGATCCGCAAAAGAATAAAGAGCCCAGACGTTAGGCGCCCAGTAAGCATGGCAAAGACCACGGGAGAAGGGGAAGAGCCGGCTCAACAGCTGGGGGATTTGACCCATGGCAGCAAATGGGCCGAAGGCGGCTCCGAAAATCGTTCCAATGCCGAGACCTAGCTTAATAGAGTTCAAGAATCGAATGCGGAAGATGGATTTGGACGACAGGCAGTATGCCCGCAGGAGATAGACAAAGTAGGCAGGGGCCAAGTATAAGTAGATGTGCTTGAAGCAGAGCAGAGCAGCAAAGATAAGTCCACTGCTCAATAGTTCACTCTTTTCGCGCGCAAGAACGAGAGACATGACGAGGATGCCGTACATGAAGCCATTGTACTGGAAGTGGATATGATCAATGATGAGGAGTCCTGGCGAAAGAATAATCGATAGAGCAGCGGTCTGAGCAGCCCGGCGAGACTTGAGAGGCGCGGAGTCGATAAAGGTCTGCAACGCCCAGACTAGAACCAGCTCGGTAATGATGACAGAAGTTCGTTGGAAGTAGATGGTCTGCCAGCTATCGTAGTCGAGGTTGTAGACTTTAACCATGAGAGGATCCACGAGACGAGCGACATGGGCGAGAATCCATTCGAAGTAGGCGAAGAAAGGCGGATAATCCAGAGTCCATTCCGACGTCTTCTCGACGTACCATTTCTCCAGAGGCAGACTGTTTGTGATGGCGAGCCAGTTGCGATGAACCTCAAAGTCGGTGGATTTGCTGCGGACGGCGATTAGCGACGCGACAGATAAATCGGGCATGATGGACTCACTATGCGGGGAACAAGAGAATCTTGAAGGCAGCAGCGACAAGCGCAGTCTGCGCAAGTGTCGGGTAATGCTCACTCATGATGCGCGGTGACGGATTGTGTTGTCGCTGAGCTGTAGCTACCTCATATCATGCATGGCCTTAAGTCGGGTGCGATCAGATACAAGTCATGAGGAGACGAAATGCAGATAGATGGATGGAGATTGGCTCGTGTTCTTTTTGGCGACCTAACCAAATGGATGGAGGTTGAGCTCAGGTCCCCACTATAGTCTATGATATACCTACCCTGGGAATTGGCAGTTTTAGAGCTTGCAGGGGTTGGGCGTGTAACAGGTCTCCAATGGCTGTATTGAGTTTAGAAGCCAGTGTATAGCATCAATACAGACTCCAAGTTACTACTTAGTAGCGAATTACAACACTCAGTCTCTAGAAGATTCTGAAAGGGGCTTTCGTTAATTGAACCTATCAAGCTACCGACGGCCCGAGCTCTCGTCACCCAGCTTCTCAATACCCAAATCCACCAATCATGGTCTCTATCGGGCTTCCCCAAGCCACGTCGCTGTACTGTAGTTGAATAACGCCACAGAACCCCTAAGGCTGAGCGGAATGGTTCGCATGTGGCTTCATCAAGCTCATGAGACCCTTTTCTTTCCCCTAACTCTCTAGACTTGACGGTCGATTCTTGGTATTATTATTTCTTTCTTGGATGCTATTGCTCTCATCTGCCTATCTTGCTGTTTTTGTCTTGTCAAAGCCAGTAATTGTCGATTCTTCAACCAACCTTTTGTATCACCCCGCTCTTAGAACACCAACATCAGTTTTGGAGCTGCACGCTGCTTCCAGGGGCTGGATAGTGCAAAGTGTCCTCAGCCTTGCCTCCACCAACTCGGCTTGTACCTTTTACTTTCCGAGCTTCTTTGCACGACTCGCTCCTTGGGAAAATAAGAAGCGATATTTCAGGTGTCGAGTTTGTGGTTGATTACTTGATACATCCCTGTTTTTGTTCGTTTCTTTGTCCATTGGAGCTATTGTACTGTACCCATCATGAAGGTCTCTTTCTCTTTGGCTGCGCTGCTGGCAGCAAGCCTGTCGCAGGCCCAATACCTCATCAGCGAGCTTAGTTTTGGTCATGCTGGAAGGTTTGTTCTGAACTCTATGCTATCATGATGGCTCTACCCAGAAAACATTGTTAACCCGTCTTCCGTCTATAGGATAAGTCCTCCCGAGGCTCGTGGACAAATTCCCAACTTCGCCGTCCAGGGCAACCCAAACACTCCCGAGGTTCTCTCCAACCGAATTATCCTCACTCCTCTCGCTCCCGGTAACCAGCGCGGTGCCGTTTGGGGTCAGCAACCTCTGCTCCGAACCCAATGGATCGCCGACGTCGACTTCCGAGCCAATGGCCCCGATCGCGGCCGTGGTAACCTCAACATCTGGCTTGTTCGCAACGGTCCTGCTACGATTGGCGCTGGAAGCATCTACACTGTCGGCAAGTTCGACGGTCTCGCTCTGGTTATCGACACATCTGGCGGTTCGAGCGGTATGGTTCGCGCTTTCTTGAACGACGGCAGCACCGATTATGCCAGACAGAACAACGTCGATGAGCTGTCGTTTGGTCACTGCCAATACAACTACCGCAACCTTGGTCGACCTTCGCAGGTCAAGCTTCGACAGACTGCCAAGTCATTCCGCGTGGAGTTGGACGGCAAGCTCTGCTTTGAGTCTGATAAGATCAGCATTCCTACCGGTTACCAGTTTGGTGTCACTGCTGCCACTCCTGATAACCCTGACTCTTTCGAGGTTTTCAAGATGGTTGTCATGGCTGACAACAGCGACAGTGGTGCTGTTCGTAACGACCCTCCCAAGCAGCAGAACCAACAGAACCAGCAGCAGCAGCAGCAGCAGCAAAACCAGAACCAGAACCAGGCCCGTGGTCAACCCGCCCAGGCTAACTCCAACAAGAACGCCAGGAACGATGGCGAGTACGCAGACGAAGATCCCGATATCTTCCAGACCTCCAAGGCCCAGTTCATGGACCTTCACAACCGCCTGCAGAACACCAACCACCAGCTCTCATCTCTGCAGCGCACCTCCTCCCGCCACCAGCAGCAGGACGAGAAGCGACACGATGATTTGACTTCCCTGATCGGTCAGCTCCGTGCCGATATGCGCAAGCTTGACGATATCACCGCCCTCCAGTCCCGTATCGTGGAACTTGAGAAGGATATCCAGGGTCTCCGAAAGGAGCTCACCCGCAAGCTACAATCCACCGAGCGCACCTTCAAGAGCACCCTCAACGACCACCACAGCACCCTGTCAGAGGTTGTCATGTCCAAAACCCCTGGTCACAAGTTCCTCATCTTCTCCATCATTGGCACTCAGTGCCTTCTT
This sequence comes from Fusarium incarnatum, assembly GCA_004367075.1. Taxonomy (NCBI): domain Eukaryota; kingdom Fungi; phylum Ascomycota; class Sordariomycetes; order Hypocreales; family Nectriaceae; genus Fusarium; species Fusarium incarnatum. Next base: position 93,856 of record QGDZ01000147.1, on the reverse strand, counting down.
GTCGCTGCTTATATCGTGTATAAGAGACGGCGAGCATCCATGCCCAAGAAGTACTTGTAAGAAAGATATGAGAAAGTCAAGAGGAGGATATCAAGGGGCAAGGGGTTGTTCTGTATCTATCGAGATGGGATTTGGTGACTAGACGCCCTTAGTGTTGTGTCCTGCGTTTGTAAATTACCTTCGATGCATGAACCGTACGTATATGGGAGGGTCTTGGTGTTTTTGAAAATCAATGAGCATAAATATAAAAGTCATAATTCAAAATCCAACGACTAAACTGACAGACAACTTGTGTATATCCTAACCATCCTCAGCGTAGAGCTCCAATGCTCGGCTCGGCATTATTAAACCAGCCCTACAGGGCAAAAATCCAAACCATCCATCTATATCATTAAAACGCATTCGCTTATCCATATGAATCTCGCTTCTCATGAATAGTCAAGCGCTAGCAAATTCGTCAAATCTTCTCAAAGCTACCGTTGATCACGTCAAGCATCTCATCGCCCTTGGGCGCTCCAGAGGTCAAGTTCTCATAACCACCATGTGTCACAAGGATATCGTCCTCAATACGTACGCCGCCGACGGGATAGTATGTCTCAAGAAGGTCACGGTTGATGAACTTGGCATGTGTCGGATTGTTCAGGAAGTATCCCTCAATGAAAGGACGGCAGAAGTAGCTTGAGCAAGTCAGTATCAGTTCAATGGAGTGCGGATAGTCGAATACTTACATTCCTGGCTCAATGGTAACAATCATGTTGGGTTGGAGAGCTTGTCTGGGCTTAGTAGGGCTCGGAGCGGAAGCCATGCGGTGCATAGCTACCAGAGCTGTAGCTGTCACCATCTCACGCTTCCCACCCTCGACGTGAAAGTTGTCTCGCATTAAGAGGCGCTCGTCGCCAGTGACATCATGAACCTCGAGACCAATATGATGGCCCAGACCGTGAGGGAAGAAAGCTGCGACAGTACCCGCCTTTTGGATTTCATCAAAGCTACCTCGGAGGAGACCTAGCTTGCGTAGACCCTGAAGACCCACGTCGCTGGCATGAAGCTGAAGTTCATAGTAGATTGTGCCGGGACGGACGCGTGCTATACACTCTTCTTGCATGCGCTGCACAATAGAGTAGATTGCGGAAGCTTCCTTAGAGAAGGATCCGCCGATGGGAAGGGTGCGAGTAATGTCGCTAGCATAACATTGGTATTCGCACCCGGCGTCGACAACAATGAGTTGCTTTCCCTCAAGGGGCTGATCATTGGATTCGTAGTGCAGGATAGACGCATTAACACCAGCACCAGCAATGATTGGGTACGCCTGAGCGTGAGCACCGCGGGAAATACAGGCTGCGAGAAGAACTGCTGCGACATCCTGCTCATTCCGCATGGTTAGAAGACGTTCAGTCACGGCACGATGGGCGGCTGCTGAGATGCGTGCAGCGCGACGAATGAGCGCAACTTCGTATTCCGTCTTGATCACACGGGCTTGGTCCATGGCAGGGCGCAACTTGGAGCAGTTGATCTTTGTCTGTCCTCGAGGCCGATCATGAAGTTTCGGAGCCTGGTCTGTATGAATGACATAGAGAGTCTTCTCGGGGCGGAGCTGGCTGTGAAGAAACTTTTGTAGCTGAGCAGTGTATCTGACATCGTCAACATCGTACTTTCGCATGGCCTCTGCTGCGTCTGGAGTTGGGCCATGATATAAGACCTGGCGTGGCTCAGCGTAGGGAATCCAGAGGATGAGACGATCCGTAGCGATGTCATAAGTGAGAACACAGTCTGGAAAGTTGGCGCCACTCATATAGTAGAAACTGGGATTTTGTTAGTGAAACGTCTGCGTTAGATGACGGATGACGAACTATCTACGTTGCTTGAAAGGAGGTGACTGGTCTGAATCTTCGTAGAGCCGTGTAGGTTCACCAGGGAGATAGATGAGGCCATCGGTAACGCCAAGCTCTTTAACAACCTTGCGCGCATGAAGCTTTGCTACATAAATCGTCAACTATTTGTTTGCGTTTGCAAGTCTTGGTTCTCAACGTACCGGGATACTTGTTACCGCTGCTGCTTTTACCGCTAGAGCCGCCGTCGTTCCTCTTCACCTCAACGCACCTGACTCACAACTCTAATTAATAATTTGGTCTCATTACTCAGACGCCCGGATGAACGGGATGTCACTTACAGCGCGTCAAACTCATCCTCAAGGACAAACTCATAGCTGACCGAGGTCCTTTCACGTGTTTGAGGCCTTTCCTCCCCGCAAATGGGTTTTGGCGGCGTTATCGGCGGTGCCATCTGCGGCCACTTTAAACGAAGGAATCTGACTCGTTGGAGAATTAAACAAAACGAAGGAGCTTAATCAAAACAAAGGCCGAAATAATAGAGATTGGTTTAGAGAAGCGCAGTTGGGAATAAACGTTGCTTTTTGTGAGAGACGGCTTTTTCATGTGATAACAGGTACACAAAGACGGGCACTAAATAAGCTGACCTCAGCGTATCGCAGCGCTGCGATAACGCCCTACAAGCCCAACCGTACTAATTCATCAACTTCATGACGCAACCAGGTCGATAAAAACGACGTTTTAGTCTGTGATGGATTTGTTGGGGACAATTCATTATCCAGCCGTGTAAGCTTGTGATTACTAGGATGCTTTCCTAGACTATTGTATCTTCAAATCAAACACTATCTGACTCGTCTCCATCTCATCAGTGTAACAAACACTACGTGTGCTAAATATAACTGGCTTCTGGGGTGTCTGAAGTAGTAGCCTTATGGCATATCTCATTCATTAAATCTATACTGAACTGGGTACAATGCAGTGTAGGAACTATCTTCCCGGACTACTACATCTCCTCCTAGCCAGCTTCTTCCACCACCAAACTCACAGCCACATCAGAGGACAATCCAATCATTGCCTGTATATACACCAGATCCAACCACCGTCTATGTGCAATGGCCATATCTCTAAGGATGCGCGCATTCCCTGCTATCCGTCTCAAACCAAGGTATCCTAGGACCCTGAATAATCCAAACACTCCATTCCAAATCATAATCGCTCTTCCCAAAAAATCAAAATCAAAATCACTAGCCGACGCCTCGCGCGCTTTCCGTCCTCCCGTATCATAAATGGGTATCAAATGTAGCGACCGTTACATTCCTTGGAATCCTCCTCTTCCTGAACCAAAGAAGCCTCCCCAATCCGCCTGCATTCCCTGTTCTGTAAACATTTGTTGTATTTGCCTTTCTTGATGCTGCTGTCTGTGTGCTCGTCGATGCGCCATGGAGTGTCCCTGGTGGACAGCGTGTGTCTGTGAGACCGGCCGTCTTTGTTGCATCATCGGTTGGGATTGGTTGGGCTGCATTGTCATGAGGCTTGCTGGATTGGCATACATGGGCTGAGGCGACACACCCATCATGCCCTGGCCTTGTTGATGCATCATGTAAGGTGGTGGTTGTCCGAAGATTTGGCTCTCCACGTCGTCAAACGTTCCGGTCAAGAAGAGTTGCATGTCCTGGCTCTGATCGCCTACACTGGTACCTGGATCTGTCTTGCCGGGGAACCCAAGTTCCATCATAGGTTGGTTAGGATAGGCGAATGGGTCCTCCGAAGGGAACATGAGCGAATCAAGCTTGTTAACAGGATTATGCATGCCCATTGGCTGGCCTCCATAGGACATTCGTTGAGCACTTGTTGCTGTGCTGGCGGTCGATTCTGGAGTGCTACGCTGCATATCAGGGGTCATAAAGTCGCCGAAGTTGGCAGCGAAGCTGTTATCCTGGAATGCGGCGATGCCTCCTCCTTGCATGTCCATAGTACCTTGTGACATGGTTGTGGGATATGTACTCGTCGAGACCTGGCTGGCGCGTGTGAAATCGGCAGTTCCAAGCGACGACATGCTTGCAGGAATAGGGGCATTATGCGAAGAGCCGGAAGAAGGACGTCCTGTGGGGGCCGATCTCTTCTTCGAAGGTACCTGACGTATAGAGCCGGCATCGAGTTGCTCTGGTAATTGATCGAAGAGCGCCTGTGTTTCATGTCAATGGCAAGCGCTAAATACCAGGAAGTGGAGGAATCTTACCGTAAGAGCACCAGTAACTCGCTCCGCCGACATGCTCTTCTCCGACAGCGCTGCTATCATATCCCTTCCAGCTCGAGCATCCGCGAGAACTTCGCCAGATCCAGGTTTCTCGGGGTTTTCTGTGGCATAAAAGACGAGCGAAAGTACAGCAAAGAACTCGGTATACAGCATAAACCAGTACGGCCCACTGAGCACCCGTTGCTTGCGGATCTCGAGTCCAATATGTACGATGTTGCGAGAGACGCTGATTGCCGCCGCTGCGCATGCATATGAAAGTTCGTCGACCTTGGTCCCTTGGCTAAGGCGAGGGGATACATAATGCAGGAATGGTCTGTATAGAACAAGTTGCACATGCGCATAAGCAAATCTCAGTAGATGGCGGATTCTAAGCATACTATTAGTATTGTCACGTTCAGGTTGGTGCTCATTTTACTTACCTGACAGTCTCAATCGGGCCCTCACCGCTTGGACGCCAATGTTGGGGTAGCCTTTCAAACCAAGAATGGAGCTCAGCCTCGATTTCTTTAATGCGGCCATAGCTAATCAGATAGGTAGAGGCGGGCTTGTTGTCCTTGGTGAGGCTCTGGCCCAATCCCTTAGTTGGGTAGACATATTTTGTAACCTTAGACAGGATTTCCATTAATTCCGAGTGGGCATTGAATGCCTGGAAAAATGATGGCGCTCCAGGAGGAGGTCGTAGAATACCGTTGTGTGTGATGAACTCGTCGTCGACTTCTAAAGGAAATGGTTGATCAATGTCGTCCACATTGAGAAGGAGAGGGAAACCAAGCAACGTCGAGACATAAATATCCATCTGTCGAACCACATAGAAAACACGCTTCCGGACTTCCTGTTCGATTGGGTCGATCTTTTCGTGCTGCAGATGTCGATGGAGACCTATTCGGAGTGATGAGCGCAGTGCAATACCAACAAAGGAATAGCAGCTGCTAAGATTTGAGGTTGCTTGGAGGAAGAGGATGATGAACAGCAGAGCTTGTAAGGATATAAGATCTCGACAATCGGTAACGTCGTGTAAAACGGATCGGGCGGCGTTATAATATTTGAGGCCTTCTTCCGTCGCATCTTGATATGCCATACTTCTTGGATCGCTGTCGTCCAGGTTGTTGTACATGCAGCCCAGAGCCATAACAGAAAAGAGAAGTCCGAGGTACTGTGTTTCCTCCTTCGATAAATTGTCCAACGGTGTTTCATAAATCTTATCCATTTGCTCATAAAAGGTGGGTACGTGAACGATTCGCACGAGACAAGTCGCGCAACTAAGAGAATAGTAGCAGAGCTTTCGGGTGACGTCCTTTGGCGGAAGCTCAGGGTAGCTCGGGGCCACTGAGAAGGGTGTGCCGACTGAAGACAGAGATGGGGAACCGAGGCCGGCCGGTCGTTCCGCACGAGGTAAAAAGGGAGTCTTCGAAGATGGACCAAGCATGCCTCGGAAATGCTCCTTCATGCGTTTCAAGAACACGGCACCAGATGAGATACCATGGAAATCCCAGCTTCCCTTTTCGTCGAGATCGAGTTGACCAACGGAATCAATCATGGAGGTAAGATGAGCATCGTTCGGGTCGGGTTGGCTTGGCGGAGGCTGTCGAATCTTCGAGGCTTGTGAACGAGCATTTTCGCGATTACGGAATTCCTGTTGAATGGCTGGATCGAGGTTCGGATCGGCTAAGTCGACGTCGGGCATAAATTTATGAAGCAAAGACTCGGCGCGTTGTAGCCGACTTTCTAATGCCTCAATGTACTGTGGCGCCGGATTTCTTCTTCGATTTGAGGGCTTATCGTATGTGCATTCTGAAGGGAACAGTCAGTCACCGCGCCGAGTTCCAACAAAAGGGTTCGGAAAGCTAAAGGAGACGATTGAACAGTCAATCTTATCGGGGCCGCGTACCGTAGCTGTATACAGAGCAGTGTGTACATGGTTGTTTGCCGTCGCATTTGATCTTTTTCCGTCTGCATTCGTCGCAGGCGCGTGTTACTCGTCGTCGCTTTTGAATCGGTTGTGACGCGCCAGAGGGCCCAATTCCGTCCTCATCTAATTCGATGTCGGATTTGATGCTGGCCGATGGCGACGGGGCGTCGTCGTGCCAGTCGTGAGATGGCTGACCGCCGTCGGCGACGACATCGGGTGGCATATCGGGCTTGGTAAAATCAGCAAATGAACAATGATTTGGTTACTGCAGAGAAAAAATTGGCGACATCAAGGGAACACTGCACGAAGACGAGAGTTTCAGTGCGTCTTGGCAATGCTTAGTGCCCCGTCCACGATTCAGATCGCGCGAATGATGCGAATTCTCAACTGAGGTACAGCGCAACGGTGATGCGAATGAAGAAGCGCGATTGAGGGGGGAGAGTTCGAAGGCTCAACGCTCAAGCAGCCGTCTCAACGGCCAAACATCTCACAGGGTGATGCTATAGGCTGTAACTCACCAGTTGGTAGGCTTTTCAGCCACAATGAAATCGAGGGGAGCGAGTTGGGTATTGTTCTAACGAAAACAGGGAAAAAAGAAAAGAAGAGAAAAGGAATCGTCGTGGTTTGTTGTTGTTATCGTCGCCGTCGCTGCCGCCGCTATGCGGCAGAAATGAAGAATGAAGCGGGCAGTCAAGTCAAGTCAAAATCGAGAGGGCTATTCGTACAGAATGAATAAGTTGCAGGGTGGCAGGCGTAAGTAGCGAGGCCAGTGGCAGCCCATATCCCAATCGCCCCAAGACTTACAGCCTAGGCCATCAGCGTTCAAAAGACGTCAGATTAAATTGCCGCGGAAAAAGTGGCAGAGTCGAGAATAGAAACAGAGGAGAGTCCAGAATTGAAATGAGATGGTGATGACGGGAAAATCGTTTGGGTGCCGGGCAAACAAAGTGATTAGTACTGTACGGGTTGTACTCTTTCTCTCTCGCTGGACGATAGGTAGCACCAAGTACCGGAGCGCAGGTAGCGTAGTACAGAGCCAGGACCGGACTAGTCTAGACTGAGAGACGAGACTAGACTAGACTAAACTGTTCCAAGTTGCAGGCAGAGGAAAGGGATGGAGACGTGGACGGGGGGGAGTCTGAAGATGAGAGGGACTGAGAGAGTGAGCCAGGTCCCAGGTTCAGGGCAGCGACGAGATTTCGCGACGGGACCGAGACGGCAGAGCGGGCGGTAGAGGCTAGTCTAGAGCATCCGACACCTGCGACCTAGCACTGCAGCCCTGGGTACCTCCTAACTACAGACTAGACTACGCTGCAGCTTGGAAACTTACGGACGAACGAGAGAGCGAAACGGGATGGGCGAACGAGGGGAGAAGGAAAACCAGTAGGCGGGGCCCATCAAAAGGACCAGCCAGCCCCCGGGCCCCCAGACGAACGGGCTTTGAGGCTTCGATCGGGTCTTTTTAGGTGCTAAGTTAGGTTGTCGAAGCCAACTTGAACCTAGCATCACAGTGTTATTCAGACAGTGCCAGATGTACCTCGTCTTTTCTCGCTCGTGGTTAGTGCAATGACAAAAAAAGAAACAAAGTTAGGTAACGTCGACGACACGATAACCGGAGTATGGAGAAATAAAGGTGAGGCCACCGTGTAGCAGAATGCCCAGCTAGAGGCGCATGCTAAGATGTGACCAAGACTCCAGGCTAACAATCAAGAGTTGCCAAAGGGAAGATGAGACACAAAAGGCTGGGAAATATCGAGTGCCAAGTAATACCAAGGCGAAAACATGTCGAGCCAAGAGTGAAAGCCAAGTAGTAAACGCCAACGGGCGGCCGTTTCTGTGTCGTGCTCTTCATTCTACCACTCATTAATTAAGAGAGACAGACACCAAGCCCCATGTTGCCAGAATAATCTTTTCCAAAACGGGTCGAGCGTTTCGTTAAGACAACAGAAGTTTAATACCACTGCACATACCTAAGTGGCTAACATACAGTAGCGTAATTGGAGAGTTTGCGATTAACGTCGTCGAGAGCAGTAAGACTCACTGCGAGAGCATCCCAGATATGCTTTGAGGCTGCTTCAAGCATTGGGGTTGTTCCTCTCGAATTCGGAATGACAATTGGGATAAGGTTGCGGGGATAGCGATAATGGAATAAGAATGCAAAGTTTAATCAACATTAGTAGTCACTTACTCACAATGGATACAATAAGACTTCCCTTTCAGATCTCAGAGGCGGAAGATATTCACATTCGAAGGTCTGAAGAATTGATTTCGGGACTGTTCAAAGGAACAGGTACATGCAAGCAAAACACTGCAGGATCACTCACACTGTGCTACCTATCCAACTCAAGAAGGAAATGGGAGATGCCGCAGGGGTGATAAGCCTTCTACGTACCTCACACCTGTGCTGTACATAAGGTACCTCCTACAGTATAGCACCTTGGGTCGAGCGTGTCAGGGGAGGAAACATGGACCCATTTCAAAGTTGGTATTGATTTGCTCTCTTGCTGCGTACAAAAGAACCTTCCATCGTCTTCACGAGATGATTGCCGGTCTGAGTACGAACATTATCCCTCACCTTTTTTTTGCGAGTGACAAAAACACGCATCAACATGATACACAATTCGTTGCATGAGAAACAGACATAGACACCTATACTCAAGACCGAGGCATATATACATAAGGCACGTTGGGGCATTACCGAATGAGTCAGGTCCAAGCATCGTAGCCAGCTACCTATCTACAGTACAGTGCTGGTCATGTATCTCTCGTAAAGCGTCGGTGGCTGACTTGCCAGATCTTCCAATTTGACGAATGCTGTATTCCCTCCCTTGAGAAACACGAATAACATATTATTACAGGACCAACGTGTGCGCAATTCGAAGCACAATCACGGCTAACACGGGACAGCAACCTCTGAGAAAAAGAGAAGGCATCTCCACTGTCCAGGGCCCTTCCAGTGGACGGATGCCAAAGCCGCGCGGCCGCAGAATAAACTCGCAGTCTCAGGGACAGGAACCACCCCCTTTGAGAGTAGAACCGCCGGCGTCATGTACCTACAAGCTCAGGCTGTTGCACCGGCGGATTCAAATAATAACTGCGTCTCTGTTCTAGGAGGCATGGTCAATCAATCGAACAAACTATGCACTGTAGATAAAACGCTCATCGCAGTTGTCACAATGATTTTGTCGGCAAACATGACAGTCAATGGATTGGATGTAACGTCGAGTACAGTACCGAGTACCCAGAAGTAATTTTAAGCACCCGCTAACTGAAGAGCGATGAACAAAGGCGCAAAACGCAAAACGCTCTAGACCAACCTTGTCGTCAGCTAAATCACATCCACCTTGACGGCCGACTTCAACTTGGTTGCTTGCATGGGCAGTGCCGGTAGACAGGGCAGGCAGGCTTGTGAATGGTTGCGGTAGGAAAACCTAAGCCTCAACGCCAGAATTCTGTGGGGATGTTCGCGTTTCCGTGTTATAAGCGATAGCCCAGCTCTTGTGGCAAGAAATGTTAGTGATATCAAAAGGAACTCGGAATCGCGAGATAAGAATCAAGAGTGACGAAGGGCGGGATCAAGCGTCATGTCGATCTGTTGTCGACTGTCTTAGTAGACTGTCAACATCCATTCTTCAGAGCGTTGCATCTCCTCGGTGATCCCTGCAAATCACTAACAACTCTATTCTCAACGGCCGCAGACGGTCCTAACTTTGCCAATACCTTATCCAACAGTCTAATAAAATGCACTGGCTTATATGTGCTCTTTGCCGCAAACGCATACAAGCTTAATAAAACAAAAGTTTAATGACAAATTTGTCAACGAGTTGCAATGTCACAGAATGATCATGGCTCTCGTTAATTCAAGAGCATGACAATTAGAGGATACGATATTGAGGTTGGTGTTGGTTTATGGTGTGCTGTATGGGCTGCCTCTGGGCCCTGGAACACATTTGTTCTGTGTCCTGAGCGGTCACTGCGTACAGCACAGTAGCCCCGACCTGTTACAGTATCTTAAATCGAACCAGATTTAGAAACCACCACTTTTATCGGCTCCGGGAATCACGGAAGCTGGCGTCTTTCTGAATGGATGATCCCTATGGATGTGGCTTCGACCATGCTTCACAGACGATCAAAGGCGCCACACCTAATGGCCACACATCAATCAAAGAGACCCTGAACTAAAGCCTCTTTCTTCAGTCCATTCCAATTCCTTCTGCATCTGCATTTGCCAGTGTGATGCTCACCCTAATGCTCATTAATGATATTGATGTGCATGACATCATTCACTTGACAGACGGACAGCTTCTAGTCAGTTATTCTCTCCATTTAAAACAGGTCGAAATTTCCGGCTCTTGTCCGGGTTTACTCCGAGAATACTCTCTCTGTCAGGAGAGGAGCGCGCCCTTTCGCGGCTTCGGTCTTTCACTGAAAACTCCCCGCTTATTGGTGGAAAAGGTGCCAACTGTGATTTTATGCTGGGTCCCTTGTTTGACTGGAATTCTGTGGTCCAAAAATACTATATCCTGGTCCCTCGGCCGAAAGAGTTCGGGTCAGAAGGACAGAAATTATCTGCTGCGAAATCGTGCTGTGATTGATCTTGGCGTATGTCTTGGCGTGAAAGCTTTGTTTCAACCTCTTCCAATATGTTTCGATCCAGATCTATGGATTAGTCCACATAGCGTATCCAGCCGACAGTTTAATTTTGAGCCTCTTGAAACTCTAAGCACACACCATACTATAGAACCTGTAAAAGATGCCCTTTATGGGACAATATAGATGCAGAAGGACGAGTACAGCCAGCTGGGTCTTATACTAATATCATGATTTCATATTGGTGGAGTGAATGGTACACTTCGAAACAAGGGAGATCGGGACTTCAGTGTGAGAAAACAAGCTGATTGCCATTACGTTACATCTAGACAAACCCCGTGGAAGAGAGGGAATTGTCGATCTTGTACGAATTTCTGCAATCAGTCATCTTCACAATCGTATCAAGATGTATCTGTAGCTCTGCCAAGGACGAGGAATTTAATACGTAAAACACTTCTCATGGGGCTGAGAAATCGCTCCAAAGAAACAAGGTACAGTCTCTTTAGACCATCATCCCATATGACATGACTCGGGCTCAAGGCTAGACCTGCAAGATGTGTCATGGCGAATCGTATTTTCAGAAAGAAGGATTGCCGACCAACAACTCGATGCCAAACATAACGCTTATTCCTCGAGGTCGAGTCTCATTCACCTTGACTCACCGATACCTGCTCCTATATAGGGTAGGTGACTCTGAGCCCCATATTTGATTCGGAGATCATTGCGATATGGTTCCCCCCACTCGCTGCAGCCTAGCTGAAGGTAGCTGCTCATGACAATCCACCAAAACACACGTCAAGTTACAGCTCTCTACATCCCCGATTGTTTTAGAGGTGTGCTGGATCCTCGATAGCAAGCCTAACGACCATAATGTCTACTTCAAACTCCCTCGCGATCTTCTTCAGCCAACAAGCTAGTATTGGTGGTATTGTTGTTAAAGGTACATTCCGCGAATGTCATCAGTCGTGAACCATCGTTCAGGCGCACTCATGAGAAGGCTGTGCTAACCTTTGTATTTCAGAACAACCCAAACTTGACCTCGACCTCTACATCTCGAACTACACTGGTCCGTCGCTACCCCGTACCGATGCCATAACAGCTTGCATGCTAAATCCGTCTAGGTCGAACAAGAATCGATCGCCTCTTACAGATTGGAAAGTCATCGGTTCCACTATGCGTTGATGCACTCAAGCTCGCCATAGCTGAGGCCAAGGCAGGCTCAGATGTGAGTCAGTATATCGAAGCTTGGGGTTGCTTCCGTCATGTAGCCCCCCAAGAACCCGAGGCCGAGAGAGATCAGGCATGGATTGATCGAGTCGAACAATCGAACAAAGCCGAGACCGCACGTCTCGAAGCCCAGCTCAAGCAGTACCGTCATAACTTGATCAAGGAAAGCATCAGGGTACGCTCAAATCTTATAGTTTGAAGTCTCAAAGCTCTGACATGATTCTAGATGGGCAACGAGGATTTGGGGCAGCACTTCGAGAAAACCGGAAACCTAGAGGCAGCAGCAGAAGCATATAACCGCATGCGACAGGATGTCACAACCACCAAGCACATTATTGACTGCGGTATACACTTGGTCAATGTATACATCGCCAGACGAGACTGGACTATGGTTCTCAATAACCTTGGGAAGATCACCGGTGTTCAGAGCGGCGACGAAGAACGAACGTACCAACCTTACACGAAACTTGTATCCGGTATCGCACTCCTCGGATTGAAGCACTACCAAGACGCAGCCAAAAACTTTCTGCAAGTTGACTTCACTCTACCCTCAGCGCAATACAATCATATCGCCAGTCCGAACGATATTGCGGTATACGGAGGGTTGCTTGCTTTGGCGACTATGGAAAGAAAGGAACTACAGACTCGAGTGCTGGAGAACCAATCCTTCCGTTCATTCCTGGAGAATGAGTCGCACATTCGCAAGGCAATTAGTCTATTTGTCAATGGCCGGTATTCAAACTGCCTAGCCATCCTTGAATCCGTTCGGAATGATTACTTGCTGGATATCTATCTGCAGCGTCACGTCTCTGCACTCTACTCGCTGATTCGGAACAAATGCATCGTTCAGTACTTCATTCCTTTCTCATGCGTCACCCTTGAGAGCCTCAACATGGCCTTTGCGCCAGAAGGAGAGTCGGTAGAAACCGAGCTTGTATCCATGATTCGTTCGGGAACTCTCAAGGCCCGCCTGGATGCAAAGAATCAGGTGAGTACCATTGCTTCTCATCCACGTATATGCTAACCCTTTACAGCTTCTCATCGCTGTCCAACCTAACCCTCGGCTTCAAATGCAAAAGCAGGCCCTTGACGTCTCTCGCCAGTACGAGCAAGAGGCCAAGGACAGGCTCCGCCGCATGAATATTGTTGCTGCTGGTCTGGAGGTTGTAGGCAAGAGACAGCCACATTCAGGCCCCGTTGGTCGTGGAATCGACGAGCAGTGGTATGATGATGCCAGAGCACCTGGCCAGCCGGGCAGAGTTGAGGCAGCTTAGAAAGACTCCATCTTCAAAACACGAGGCCGTCAAGGACTCGGCGAGTTTACGAACAAATGAACGGCATATCGCATTACGGCCTAGGCGTTAACGTTTCCTGATTTTGACTCTCCGCAAGGACGCGGGAGTATGGTGTAGTGGATTAGATCAGGCGTCCAGGGACTTACACATTTTTAAGGGAAACAAACGGTCTTCACACAATGACTCAATGCATGGTTGTTCGTATCTTTGAGGGGGTATCATTATTAAACCTCTTCTCGCTTCTGACTAGTCATCTCATTTCATCAATAATTTCCTTTAACCCATCAACTGCCGCAAGTCTGTAGGTGGCCAGCGCACTTGTGCGAAGGTGAGACAACGCTTGATGCTCTGCAGGTATTTGCGTGTAACCTCATCACCCATGACATGACCCTTCTCTCCATCATGTAGCTTCTCACGAGCACTACGCTCGTGGATACCAACCATTGTAACACCAATAGGCCATGCCGCCTTGCCGATACTGAGTCGTAGGTACCCGTCGTTCGCATCAACGTAGCGGCGTTCTTGAAGAGCCTGGACAATTTCTAGCACCGGCTTGAGAATATCATCGTCGAGTTCTCCCTGTTCGAATTTGCGGAACAGCTGAAAAAATTGTTAGTTTGACCTTGTAGTAGAAGAATGAATATTTCAACATACCGGCTTCATGTTCTCTCGTGTCTGTACCATTGCGTTATATGCTGTCTTGCTGGCACTCGTATCGCGCTTCTCTGCTTCCATTGCCCGCTCATACTCCGTAAGAACCATAGTGAAGTAGCTCGCCAGTTGTCGGAACAGCCACTTCCTGCCTTCCTTGTCCTTTGGTAACTCGGTATCGACTTTCATGTCCTTCTCATCCACGAGCTGCAACGTCGTCGGGATCGGGCCCTTGGTGATCACTGTCGTCAACCTGCGGTATCGTCTCACTCGCGCAGCGTGACTCTCTCCAAACAAAACCACTGGCTCGCCGAGAGCCCTCAACTTTTCAATCAGCTCTTCTTCGGGAACATCCTCGCTTGCGTGAACACCTTCCTCGGCGTCTTCACTCTTTGCCTTTACAAGCTCTGGTAGACCAAGGCGCTTCCTACGAGCGCGTTCTTCTTCGGCTTCTTGTTCTTCACGTCTCTTTCTCATATCTTCTGCGAGCTTGCGACGTTTCTCCTCTCGCGCAGCATTCTCAGCGGCCGCGTCTTCTTCTCGTTTGCGTTTTGCGGCGGCTTTGGCTTCGCGCTCGTCCTGGAGGGCTTTTTGTTCGGCGAGGTAGGCTTCTTTTCTTTGCGCTTCGATCTCTGAGCGTTTAAGGTATTTCTTTTCGTCGCTTCCGGAGCCTTTCTTGCTCTTGGAGAGCTCCTTGTTCATGAGTGCTGCGAAATCCATGATGGAGATGAGCGATGTCGTAGCGGCTTATTCGTTTCGATTCGAAGATACAGATTGACCTGTATTTCAATTTTCTCTTTATTATTTCTTCGTAATTCGATTTGATGAGGTTGGTCGATGATTGTAGAGTTGTCGCAAACTGAACCTCGTCGGAATTCAAATTGTTGATTGAATTCGGATATAGCGATATCGGCTAACCGAGATATAGTCAACCTACAATGAATGCCTCTCTCATCACCTCAACGTTGGCGGACAGATCTCTCTTCAAAACGGTATCTCACTGAATGATAATATTCGCCAATACTGAAATTAGTGTTCAAAATGGCATCCCCTTCAACAAAAGCGTCACGCGAAGATACGACACCCTTCTTGCTACAGCTCTTCTATCGTACCGGAGCTCTCCACAGGTACATACACACACCTTGCCCTAACAATACTTCGATGGGCATTTACTTATGTCTTATTACTAGGCCAGACGAGTTTGAGTCGCAAAGTCTCCCTCCACATATATATGTGTATACGTGGTCGGATTGTACCTTGAAAGAGTTGGCATTGGATCTTGCCGCTACCAAGCCTTCGGCCTTCCCATCACCTTCAGCAGGATGCCGTTTAGTATTTCAACTAGTGTTTCCGGATCTCCGCAACACCGCTGCAGTCGCAAACTCACCTCCTCGATTTGGAGTCAAGGATCTCGGCAGTGTTGTAATAGGTGATGACTCCGGGTCAGATACATTGGAGAACACATCCCTGGACGCAACAGCGAAAGATACTGACGACAAACATAAAACACTCAGCAGTGCGCGGTTCGTAGTCGGTGATTACATCACTTGTGCGATACTGCCACCGCTTCCAGATGGCTCAGTTGCACCCGCCTCGAGTGTGCGAAGGGAGCAGACTTCGAGTGGACATGAGAGAGGAAAAGACAGTCTCGGTCGCGGAGGCTTTAAGGGAAGTCGAAGTGGTTGGAGAGAAGAAGTTGGGGGCGATTTTCCTATGGGCGAATGGAGAAGAGGCGAAAGTTTACCCTATGCCCCTGGCGGACGGTCGAAAGGCAAAGGAAGGTGGTAGGAGAGACATGCAGCGCTCATTTTGATGACGACACGCCCGATTATACCCATTCTTCATTCTGCTGTTATATATTTCACGGTCTCTGTGCCAGCCTATTCATATTTAACCTCGAATCAATTGAATCTATACCGTGGGCTCTATCCCAGGGTATGACGCTTAAATGTACACATCCCGAATCTCCGACTCTCGATCGATTTATTTCTCGTAAACGAGGTCGCCCTTTCGCTTCGCTCGGAAGTCCCAGAGACCCTTCAAAAGTCAGCATTTCGATTGTCGTCGCGGCGGCTGCTGCCAGACTTACGTCGGTCTTGTAGGCAATGTAGCCCATGATGGCGGGAATCACACCAACGTAGATGAAGGTGATCTTGGCGGTTCGGGGCGTCCATCGGAAATAATGATGGCGCGTCTTCATCATAGCTATTCATATTGTTAGACTTGGTTCGGTTCGAGGACGATCTGTTTCGAGGTCGAGGAGAAGTCACGCACCGGCATATTTGAGGTAGGCCGGGTCCGGCTTGACATCTGTGAATTGTCGGTTAGCAGAGTTCGGTACTGCAGCGTCTCACTTGACCTACTGAGGTGCGCCATTTTGATTGACGGCGATTGGTGTCTTGCTAAAATGCTTTGCGTGACGAATTGGCCGTCGTTATGGTCGGTTTGAATGATGGTTGACCTTGACGACGGATTGAAGCTTCAAAGCTGACTAAGGTAGTATTCTAATTGTATCAGCTCTGATTGGTTGCGGCGTCCTGTCGCCCTCAACCTCGCTACCCTGTACCGGAGCTGATCCAAAAACCACAAATACAAGAGTCTACCTATAGGTACCCAAGTAGGTAACTACTAAACTGATTACAAGTTGCGTAGTTTGGGTAAGTTTTCGGTGTCATTCTCTCCAATGTGCAGTGTCTCTTTCGATTGTGACATTGCAATAACACAGCCGCTTCATGAACACGACAACAAGACAGAAGCTTATCCCATAGTCATTTGCAATTTTATAGAGCTGGAAAGCGCACAACGCATTGACAACCTACCAGTGGAATTGGGCACATTACAATCATATGCCTTTAGCCTATTATATGTAATAAGTGTGAACCTGTTTATATCTTCGTTCAGCTGGTGCGTAGATATAAGATAGCGAGTGTCCATGGGATGGATATAACCTAGCTTTTTCTGTCTCCATTATATGAGTCCAGACAGGAGAAAGTTTGTGGAAAAGACTTGCATGCCTAACTACTAACTACCTAAGGTATTCTGCCTAAGTTTCGATAAACGTAAAAGATTATATCTTTTCTCTTGTAGTGGCAGCAGTTCATCAACTTACACCAAAAGGCCCCAGCTTTATCACATCACGTGGATGGACCCACTAGCGCGTCTTCCCAGAATTTGTCGTGACGACGGAAGGCGACTTTCTCAAGAGCTCCCCTACCATCAACCCCTGGTCGTCGTGCGCAAAATCTGCGTGACGGACAATCGTTTTATCAACTGCCAACTGCGACAAGACGAATCATTATTTTATCTAATTAATACTTATAGCGCGTTGCAACAGGAAGCGCGCCATACACGCGCCACGGCGTGAAGCCTTAATAGCGGCGACTTCACGATCTTTTTAATTTCAAGCGCATCAAGAAAACAATCATGTCGCAGCTCCCACCACCACCGCCCCCAGGCTGGGGACCTCCTCCTCCTCCTCCTCCATCTTCATCGCTCCCTCCTCCTCCTTCTACGCCGGCGCCACCGCCACCGGGATATCGACCTCCTACCGATCCTCAGGTTGCGAAGTTTGCACAGAAGAAGAAGGAATGGATTAGATCTCAGCGCAATCGCTTCGGCGAGAAGCGCAAGGGAGGGTTTGTGCAGACACAGAAGGCCGACATGCCGCCTGAGCATCTCCGGAAGATTGTCAAGGATATTGGTGATGTTTCGCAGAAGAAATATACGAACGATAAACGAAGTTATCTCGGAGCCCTCAAATTTATGCCACATGCGGTGTTGAAGCTCCTCGAAAACATGCCTATGCCCTGGGAGTCGGCCCGTGAGGTCAAAGTGCTCTACCATGTCAATGGATGCCTGACTCTTGTCAACGAGATTCCCCGGGTTATTGAACCTGTCTTCTTCGCGCAATGGGCCATGATGTGGACTTTTATGCGAAAGGAGAAAGCCGATAGACGACTATTCAAGCGTATGCGATTCCCACCCTTTGATGACGAGGAACCTCCGCTGTCGTGGGCCGAGAATTTGGAGGATGTTGAGCCTCTCGAACCAATTCAGATGGAACTCGACGAAGAGGACGATGAAGCCGTGTACGAATGGTTTTACGACCACAGACCCCTTCTTGACACACCGCACGTGAATGGGCCAAGCTACAAGTCATGGAACATGACACTCCCCCAGATGGCGACTCTGTTCCGTCTGAGCCGTCCTCTTGTGTCCGACGTTGTCGACAAGAACTACTTCTATCTCTTCGACCTTAAGAGTTTGTTATCAGCCAAGGCTCTTAATGTCGCCCTTCCAGGTGGTCCTCGCTTTGAACCGCTGTATAAGGACATCGACCCCAACGACGAGGATTTCGGCGAGTTCAATGCCATCGACCGCATCATTTTCCGAAACCCTATCCGAACCGAGTTCCGAGTTGCTTACCCATACCTTTACAATTCGCTGCCGAGAAGTGTTCACCTCTCATGGCACTCACATCCTCAAGTTGTCTTCAACCGAGCAGATGATCCTGATCTGCCGACGTTCCATTTCGATCGCCGTATCAACCCCATATCCTCACGAACCGTCGCTCCCAAGAATGTTGAAGTTTCCCACGAGGATGAAATATTTGGTGCTGGTAATATCGAAGAGCCCGAAGAGGACGCTTTCGAACTGCCTGCCGGAGTTGAGCCATTCCTTGCCGACGAGGACATCGAGAATGAGGACACATCATCCGCCGTTGACCTTTGGTGGGCGCCTTACCCCTTTGACAGGCGATCCGGACGCATGGTTCGAGCACAAGACGTACCGCTCGTAAAACAGTGGTACCTTGAGCACCCCCCCTCCGATCGACCTCCTGTCAAGGTCCGAGTGTCGTATCAGAAGCTTCTCAAGAACTTTGTTCTCAACGAGCTTCACAAGAAGAAGCCCAAGGCACAGAACAAGCAGAACTTGTTGCGATCCCTCAAGCAAACCAAGTTCTTCCAGCAGACTACCATCGACTGGGTCGAGGCTGGTCTGCAGGTCTGTCGCCAGGGTTTCAACATGCTTAACCTCCTCATCCACCGCAAGAACTTGACTTATCTTCACCTGGATTACAATTTTAATTTGAAGCCTGTCAAGACCTTGACTACCAAGGAGCGCAAGAAGTCCCGTTTCGGAAACGCTTTCCACTTGATGCGTGAGATCTTGAGATTGACAAAGCTTATTGTTGATGCTCAGGTGCAGTACAGACTGGGTAACATCGACGCCTTCCAGCTGGCTGATGGTATTCTGTACGCATTCAACCACGTTGGTCAGCTAACGGGTATGTACCGATACAAGTATAAGTTGATGCACCAAATCCGAACTTGCAAGGACTTAAAGCATTTGATCTACTACCGATTCAACTCTGGTCCCGTCGGCAAGGGCCCAGGTTGCGGTTTCTGGGCGCCCGCCTGGAGAGTTTGGCTTTTCTTCATGCGAGGTATCATTCCTCTGCTTGAGAGATGGCTTGGAAACCTGCTGTCTCGTCAGTTTGAAGGTAGACACAGCAAGGGCGTTGCAAAGACTGTTACCAAACAGCGTGTGGAATCTCACTTCGATTTGGAACTTCGAGCATCTGTCATGGCTGATCTCATGGACATGATGCCCGAGGGTATCAAGCAGAACAAGGTCAACACCGTTCTCCAGCATCTATCTGAGGCCTGGAGATGTTGGAAGAGCAACATTCCATGGAAGGTCCCTGGCCTGCCTGCACCCATTGAGAACATTATTCTCCGTTATGTCAAGTCTAAGGCAGATTGGTGGATTTCAGTCGCCCACTATAACCGTGAGCGTATTCGACGAGGAGCCACCGTCGACAAGACCATTGCGAAGAAGAACGTTGGTCGCTTGACACGACTTTGGCTTAAGGCTGAGCAGGAACGTCAGCACAACCACATGAAGGACGGTCCATATGTTTCTTCGGAGGAAGCCGTTGCCATTTACACTACCACTGTGCACTGGCTCGAGTCCCGCAAGTTCTCACCCATTCCCTTCCCCAGCGTTTCTTACAAGCACGACACCAAAATCCTCATTCTAGCCCTTGAACGTCTGAGGGAAGCGTATTCGGTTAAGGGCCGCCTCAACCAGAGCCAAAGAGAAGAGCTAGCTTTGATCGAAGAGGCGTACGATAGTCCTGGTACCACATTGGAACGTATCAAGCGTTTCCTGCTCACGCAGCGAGCTTTCAAGGAAGTCAACATTGATATGAACGACAACTACAGCACGATCAACCCTGTCTATGACATTCAACCTGTGGAGAAGATTAGCGATGCTTACCTGGACCAGTACCTGTGGTATCAAGCAGACCAGCGACATCTGTTCCCTGCCTGGATCAAGCCCTCAGACTCTGAAGTCCCGCCCCTTCTGGTCTATAAGTGGGCTCAAGGCATCAACAACCTTGATGGTGTCTGGCAGACTGAGAACGGCGAATGCAATGTCATGATTGAAACAGAGCTATCTAAGGTGTATGAGAAGATGGAGCTCACACTCCTCAACTCCCTCCTTAGGTTGATTATGGACCACAACTTGGCGGATTATATCACAGCCAAGAACAACGTTCAACTTACTTACAAGGACATGAACCATGTCAACAGTTATGGTATGATCCGTGGTCTCCAATTCTCGGCATTTGTGTTCCAATTTTACGGTCTGGTCTTGGATCTTCTTCTTCTTGGACCTCAACGAGCCAGTGAGATTGCCGGTCCTCCTCAGAGCCCCAACGACTTTTTGCAGTTCCGTGATCGTGAGACTGAGTCAAGCCACCCCATCCGACTTTACACTCGCTACATTGACAAGATCTGGATTCTGCTTCGATTTACCGCCGAGGAATCTAGGGATCTCATCCAACGATTCCTTACTGAGCAACCTGATCCTAACTTTGAGAATGTTATCGGATATAAGAGCAAGAAATGCTGGCCCAGAGATTCTCGCATGCGCTTGATGCGCCATGATGTTAACCTTGGACGCGCTGTCTTTTGGGACATGAAGAACCGACTCCCCCGATCTGTTACAACGATCGAATGGGACGACAGCTTCGTTAGTGTCTACAGTCGTGACAACCCTAACTTGTTGTTTTCTATGTGCGGTTTCGAGGTTCGCATCCTTCCCAAGATTCGAAACCAAAACGAGGAGTTCCCCGTCAAAGACAGCGTTTGGTCTCTTGTTGACAACACTACCAAGGAGAAGACAGCCCACGCTTTCCTGCAAGTCACCGAGGAGGATATTGCGAAGTTCAACAACCGCATTCGACAGATTCTCATGTCGTCTGGTTCTACAACATTCACCAAGATTGCGAACAAGTGGAACACTGCGTTGATCGCCCTCTTCACCTACTACCGTGAAGCCGCTGTTTCCACAGTTGACCTGCTTGATACCATTGTCAAGTGTGAGACCAAGATTCAGACCCGAGTCAAGATTGGCCTGAACTCCAAGATGCCTTCTCGTTTCCCTCCTGCTGTCTTCTATACCCCCAAGGAGCTTGGAGGTCTTGGTATGATTTCCGGTTCTCACATTCTGATTCCTGCCAGTGATAAGCGCTGGTCGAAGCAAACCGATACCGGCGTCACTCATTACAGGGCAGGAATGACACACGATGAGGAGACCCTCATTCCGAATATTTTCCGATACATCATCCCTTGGGAGGCCGAGTTCATTGATTCTCAGCGTGTCTGGACTGAGTATTCTCAGAAACGACTTGAAGCCAATCAGCAGAATCGTCGTCTTACTCTTGAGGATCTTGAGGACAGTTGGGACCGCGGTCTTCCTCGAATCAACACCTTGTTCCAAAAGGACCGAAGCACCCTGAGCTTCGACAAGGGTTTCCGAGCACGAGCTGAATTCAAGATGTATCAATTGATGAAGAACAATCCTTTCTGGTGGACTAGTCAGCGTCATGACGGAAAATTGTGGAACCTGAATGCGTACCGAACCGATGTCATCCAAGCGTTGGGTGGTGTTGAGACCATTCTTGAACACACCCTCTTCAAGGCAACAGGATTTCCATCATGGGAAGGCCTCTTTTGGGAGAAGGCGTGTCTCGCAAACGGCACCAAACTGTTGCGATTCGACCATTCTGTTGTTGCCGTCGAGGATGTCCAGGAGGGCGACCTGTTGCTAGGCCCTGATGGAGGTCCGCGAAGAGCTTTCAATGTGGTCAACGGCGAAGACCGCCTGTATCGCATCGAGATCGGCAGTCGTAAAGAGGACCTTGTCGTTACTGGTAATCATATCTTGGTCCTCCATAAAGAGAGGGGATCCGGCAACGTTTATGCTGGTCCTGCTCCTGAAGAGCATGAGAACCGATTCGAAGCCCGATACGGCGAATTGCCCGAACTCAGCTCCGATCCCGCCGATGCACAGCGTCCAAAGAACCTGGTCAAGGCTCGCCCAAGCTACTTTGCGGCTCTCCGAAGCGCTGTTAAATGGCTGTTGGAAGTGCCACGAAGCGAGACAGGAAAGGCTCATCTCAGGAATGCTCTCAATGGTACAATTGGCATCACCGCCCGCCAGGAATCCTACATTGTCAACATCCCCGTTGGTCGCGGTAGCCGTGCTGAATTCGCCACATTTGCTTGGGGAAACCCTGAACGAACGAACATAAGGGGCCATGCAAATCATCCGCCAGTCTTTTGTGCAAGCAAGGATGATGCTTTCAACCAGGCGGTTGCCAGAAGCCGCGAGATTCACGATGGTGGTGAAGTCTCTCTAGACAACTTGGAAGCCCGGTTCCGTTTGAAGTCTGCTGATGGCAAGGGTGGTGAGCTCAGAGTCGACACTAACTTGCCGAATCTGTTCTTGCTGTGGAACAAGAATGGTTCCGACCTGAAGTTTAGAGTCTACTGTTCTGTCAACAAGGTAAAGTATGGACGCGCCTACGCCTTTAACAACTTTCCCAGCGCCGATGCCGACAATGTCAGCGACTCTGATGCTAGTGCCGACAATGTCGGCAACTCTGACTTTGATGCTGAAGCGGACATATTGGACCCTGTCCATATTGAGGCCGCTGAACGTTATGAGACAGTCGAGATGAGAGCTGATGCGTTTGCTGCGTTGGATCCCGCGGAAAGGCGCAAGTATCGACTCTTTAGATCGCCTGGATTTGAACTGCCCGAGGAGGAAGTACCTGTCGATCCCTACTTCTTGGGTCTTTGGCTTGGTGATGGTACACGCCGCAGCACTTCCATCTCCAACAACCATGAGCCCGAAATCAGAGACTTCCTGGTTCAACACGCTGCTGAACTCGATCTCCATCTTGTGTGGTATAAGGGCTTGGACTACGCTACTGTGGGAAGAACAAATCTTGCCAACCGACCTTTTCCAGCAGCTAATGTGCCGAAACCTGTTGTTCGCGCTGAGAAACGTCAAGCTAGACAGACTATTATCCAAAGACGTCTTGAGGCTGGCTGGACATTCCAGCAAGATCGCGAGGCTGGCGAACCTCGCATCTGGCAGCCCCCTGTTGAACCTTCGAGTGCTTCAGATAACCTGCCCGAATCGACCAACCTGAAGCACAAGATGAGCAGCCCCTTGAGTTCTGCTCCGGTTTCTCCTCGAAGACGCCGCATTGGTGACAATATGCCCAGTCTCGATGCTGCCTTTGCGTCCTCACTTTCTCTTGTTGAAAGCAGCCCGCCGCCCGCCGAATCGAATCCTCCTGATGCCCTTTCCCAGCTTAGATCTGATGATGAACTCATGAGCCTTGTGGGTGAAGCTGTGATCAGGGAAGAGGAGGACGATATGGACAGCGACCATTCTGATGCCGACAGTGTCGGCCTGGACTTGGATGTTATTGAAACCAGCAGTAACATTGATGAGGACGAGGATGATGACGATGTACCTGAAGGCCAGTCCCATTCCCGCCTGCAAACTGGTCGTCGAGTCTATGGCGCTCTTTTGGAGGAAGAGGAGGAGTTGCTGATCGACGAGATTACTACGCATCGTGGATCATCTAAGGGCATCAATACACTTCTTGAGGGACTCCGCGAGCTTGAGGTTCTCTCCGACGCCACAGCTGTCGGATACGCTGTTGATAAGAAGCACGTTCCTCCCTCATATATGAGGAACTCGCGCTCTGTCCGCCTTCGCGTTCTCGCTGGTTTCATCGACTCTAATGGCTGGTATGTCTACCCGGAGAACATGTTCGGCTTTGCACAGAGTGAGCTTCAGCATGGAAAGCTCTTCTGGGATATGGTTGCTCTCGCCCGCTCTCTTGGACTCAGCGTCTGGACCAAGAAGAGAATGATGTCGGTTCCGGACCGATCGCATAAGAATCCACACCTTTTTGCCCAGGTTTTCGGCAATTTGCAGGAGATTCCATGTCTTCTTGCGCGGAAGAAGGCTTCAGAGCGTCTAATCCCACAGACGCATAGCTTCAAGATCAAGAGTATTGCGCTGGAGAGTGAGAGCACTGGATGGTCTGGATTCCGCGTTGATCGCGATAGCCTCTACTTACGACACGATTATCTGGTGCTTCACAACAGTGGCTTCGAAGAGAGTATGAAGTTCAAAAAGCTGACAAACGCGCAGCGATCAGGTTTGAACCAAATTCCAAACCGTCGCTTCACTCTGTGGTGGTCACCCACCATCAACAGAGCCAACGTCTACGTCGGTTTCCAGGTCCAGCTTGATTTGACAGGTATTTTCTTACACGGAAAGATTCCTACGCTCAAAATTTCTTTAATTCAGATCTTCCGAGCACATTTGTGGCAAAAGATCCATGAGTCCGTTGTCATGGATCTTTGTCAGGTGTTTGATCAGGAACTGGAATCTTTGGGCATTGAAACTGTCCAGAAGGAGACAATCCATCCTCGAAAGTCGTACAAGATGAATAGTTCTTGCGCCGATATTCTTCTGTTCTCTAACCACAAGTGGAATGTTACCCGGCCATCGTTGCTCTACGACACCAAGGACGTGATTGAGCAGACAACCACCAACAAATTCTGGATCGATGTCCAGCTCCGATACGGCGATTACGACTCTCATGACATTGAACGATACACGCGTGCCAAGTACCTTGACTACACTACTGACAGTGCCAGTATCTACCCCTCTGCCACTGGTCTCATGGTTGGAATCGATCTTGCCTACAACTTGTACTCCGCCTACGGCATGTACTTCCCTGGCTTGAAGGTTCTCGTCCAGCAGGCAATGGCCAAGATTATGAAGGCCAACCCTGCTCTGTATGTCCTGCGTGAGCGTATTCGAAAGGGTCTTCAGCTTTACGCGTCCGAGAGCAACCAAGAATTCTTGAACTCCCAGAACTACTCCGAGCTATTCAGCAACCAGACACAGTTGTTCATTGACGATACCAATGTTTACCGTGTTACTATCCACAAGACGTTCGAGGGTAACTTGACGACCAAGCCCATCAATGGTGCCATCTTCATCTTTAACCCGCGAACTGGCCAGCTGTTCCTCAAGGTCATCCACACTAGTGTTTGGGCAGGACAAAAGCGTCTTGGTCAACTCGCCAAATGGAAGACTGCTGAAGAAGTTGCTGCTCTCATCCGCTCATTGCCCGTGGAGGAGCAGCCCAAGCAACTGATTGTGACAAGAAAGGGTCTCCTAGATCCCCTTGAAGTTCACTTGCTTGACTTCCCCAACATTTCCATCAGAGCATCTGAGCTCCAGCTTCCTTTCCAGGCAGCTATGAAGATTGAGAAGCTTGGTGACCTGATCCTGCGTTCTACCGCACCTCAGATGGTGCTTTTCAACTTGTACGATGAGTGGTTGAAGAGCATATCTTCTTACACTGCCTTCTCTCGTCTTGTTCTTATCCTGCGTGCACTCCACG
Organism: Fusarium incarnatum; assembly: GCA_004367075.1. Classification (NCBI taxonomy): domain Eukaryota; kingdom Fungi; phylum Ascomycota; class Sordariomycetes; order Hypocreales; family Nectriaceae; genus Fusarium; species Fusarium incarnatum. The sequence continues at coordinate 68,301 of QGDZ01000147.1, read as the reverse complement.
TCAACCCTGACAAGACGAAGCTCATTCTCCGTCCTGACAAGACGGTTATCACACAAGAGCATCACATCTGGCCATCACTGCCGGACGAGGAGTGGATCAAGGTTGAAACGCAGCTCCGAGATCTTATCCTGAATGACTACGGAAAGAAGAACAATGTCAACGTTTCGGGTCTGACAACCAGTGAGGTGCGAGACATTATCTTGGGTATGGAGATTTCAGCACCTTCCATGCAACGACAACAGGCTGCCGAGATCGAGAAACAGCAGCAGGAACAGGCGCAGTTGACGGCTGTCACAACCAAGACTCAGAACGTTCACGGAGAGGAGATTATCGTGACTACCACATCGCAGTTTGAACAGCAAACCTTCGCTTCCAAGACCGAGTGGCGAACACGGGCCATTGCTACATCCAACTTGCGCACACGAGCGAAGAACATCTACGTCTCGTCTGTCGACAACGATCTTGACGATATTACCTATGTCATGCCCAACAACATTCTGAAGCGCTTCATCACCATTGCAGATCTCAGAGTGCAGGTGGCTGGCTACTTGTACGGTTCCCCAGCGCCCGACAACGATCAGGTGAAGGAGATCAAGTGTATCGTCATGATCCCGCAGGTTGGTGGACTACGCAATGTCCAGCTGCCACAACAGCTTCCTCAGAGCGAGTTCCTCGAAGGCATGGAGCCTCTCGGTGTCATCCATACTGTCTCTGGTAGCGAGTTGCCTTACATGTCTGCTATGGATGTCACTGAACACTCCAAACTTCTCGACGCCCATAATGAGTGGGATAAGACGAACACTGTGACGGTCTCAGTCGCATTCACACCGGGCAGTGTGTCTCTGTCAGCTTGGGGACTTACACCAGCTGGCTACAAGTGGGGAGCTGAGAACAAGGATACGCAGAGCGACCAGCCGCAGGGCTTCACTACAACAATGGGCGAGAAGCGCAAGCTGCTGCTCAGCCCGCGGTTCAGAGGATTTTTCCTGGTGCCGGATGATGGCAAGTGGAACTACAGTTTCATGGGTAACGCGTTCAATGGCATGGAGAAGAAGCCGGTCCATGTTAAGCTGGATACGCCGCTACCATTCTACAGCGATCAGCACCGGCCTGTGCATTTCCACAGCTTTGCAGAACTGGAGGATATTTGGGTGGATCGATCGGATAACTTTGCTTAAGAAGTGGGTAAAAGGGCGTTGTTTTATTAAAGCATTTTATTGTAATTGTTTACTTTTCCGGACAGTCGGATGTATTTACTATGCAGCTGTAAAATAGCTACGGCAAAATATGAGAAGAATGAGTTTGTTAAAGCGAATCCCGGAATAATTGATGACTAGTTACGGAGTGGTTTCCTGATGTGGTGATTTGTTGATCAGCTGTGTCAAAGCGTACCTATGAATCAGTTCATTGAGCCTAAGCTTAGAGTCATAGCAGACCAAAGAGCATAAGGGACGAAATAATTTGAGCGCTTTATGCAGTTTAGGCCATTTGTTTTTCGCTATCCTGATAAACCTTACCTCTGAGTTAACTGTTCTACTACCTCAGAGACCAGTGAATCTAGACGGAGCTCTTACAAACCAACAGGCATTTCATATTCGTTTCGTCTTTTGCTGTATTGTCTCGTCTTCGTCTTCTATTTCGTCCCAGGTTCGTCTCTGAATGTATCAAACAGATCAAGTTTTACGTCAAGTTGAAGTTGAAAGAGAGACAAGTCTCGCCAAAAACGGATGGCGGAAAGACGACAAGGGTTTGCATGGATGACCCACGTCGGCATCCGGACGTTGGACCATCTCATTGGGAAGAAGGGAGATGGGATATGGAGATGCAAAACTGTAAATGGGAGAATTGGGTTTAGACAGGGCGGCGCAGGGGCTTGAGGGGGGCCCTGTACTGCAGTGCAGTGGGCCGGGGATGCGCTGACCACGGGCACCTACGCACCTAACTAGCCACTGAAAAGGAAAAAGGAAGAATTATTAGCGGCTTCACCGAGGGCGTGGAAACGCGCCGTGAGCTGTCACCTGCGTGGGGGATATTGAAATTGGTAGTTTATGCATTCATGCACAGGCAAAGAAAACGAGCGGAATAGTTAGCTATCAAGACTTTTAGTGTGCGGCGTAGAAGCTCTGAAGAATCTTTGTAAGATTTGTTATGTCACGAATATATTGATAACCAAAAAGCAAGTACCTCCAAGTGTTCAAGCAGCTGACTTTAGGGGTTACAGCCATTTGGAAGATTTACATTAAGAAGATCCTAGGTCTTGAAGATCTTCTTCTCAGCTATGAATAGAGTGGGGGCAAATACAATTTGATGTTGATCAGGTACGAATATGACATATGTATTTTTGGTTCCATGCCCGTTGACGTTTATTCTTCAGGGGCTAGGGTTGGGTTGGGCTGGGCTGTTAAGATCTACGGATACAACAACGGCAGCAGTCCAGGGCAGAGAGACAAGCGACAGGGCACAGCGTTGCTGACGTCGATTTCTATTCTTATCCACAAGGACCAGTCACCCATGTCATGGAATCCATTCGTGTTCCCCATACCCTGACGGTGAGTGACCCGCATATCTAACGCAGGTCTGCGTTTTGTACCTGCGTAAAATATGGATGTATCCATTCTTTTTTCTTTTTCCCTACCTAACCAGGTAAGCCAGGCTCCAGAGATGGCGTCAAAATGGCCTTGCCTGTCTAGCTTGTCTGCGTCTACGTCTGTGTATGTGTCTGTGCCTGTCCGGTAAGATGGACGATCCCCCCCCTCCCCAGAATTGGATCAAGGTGCCTTATCATATGAATTCCATTTCGGGATTTGCAGGTGTGGGAGGTAGCCTATTACTGAGTTACTAATATCTCTGTAGACTGATGGGTAGCCAAAAATCGGTCCTCTCTCCTCCTAAGGCTTAGGGCGCCAAAATAAAGTAGCCCAAGTGTCAGTCTAAACTGGTAAAAGATAGCTAAATTCTTTGATCTCTTATGATCTCGGCGGTCAATTCTGTATCCTGATGCATATTTCACTTTACTAACGCGTACCTTCAATGCCGGCCGTAGCCCAGCTCAGCCCAGCCCATGCACAAGGCGCCTTTTTAGCTTCCGAGCCGTTGAGCCATTAAGTAATGTTTGCTCGACAATGCAAGAGTATGAGCTTGGACTTCGGCTCCGGGTGTAGCGCAGTACAGTAATCCCTTAGTCAGTCAGGTGAAAGGCCTTGAACAAACGATTGGTGACCATTTATATGAATTGCCGTCGGCGTTTAGGGTATCCCATGCAGCACTGCGGTATCTTTAGTGGGCAAGACGGAGACGTTCCAAGGTCAAACCATGAGTTACCGGAACCTATCCTTCGTGCTTCCGGATGACTGTGTGTACCTATGTAAGTCGAGAACGCAATAGAATCTGTAGATTGAAACGCCATGGCCCATTATCTGAGGATTGTAATTGTATCAAAGCTCTCGAACTCTTGGAGCGTGTCGAATCCAATGCTATGCTATAGCTCCATCGCCTTGTCTATATCAGCCTGTCAATCTTAGTGTTTCAAGTATGGTTCGAGGTTCGCCAATGTCATTTCAATTTATCAGAGACTATATACCGTGGTCTAATCGTGGATCTACGATCTAGTTTAACTTGATTGAAGTATTGATAGAATTGATTAATTAATATCAACGTGTGCTATAGGTAGGTGGCTTTGTTTAGCAGAGCTTCCCTTGGTAGATTAGGTTGCTGCGATCGTGGGGAAACGATACTGTTGCATTCTTAACGGTAAGTCGGTCACCTTAGTCGTAGTTACTACGTTGTCGCCTGCCGGCCTTGCTCTAACTGTTAAACGAATGAGCCTAGCGCTTGCCTTGTTGATCTAATTCGGCAGTTGGCAAGAACCAGCGTTACTCCTTCTTTTTTGACCTTCTTTCCATTTCGACGCTCAATGTTCGCATACCGCTCTTTCCTTATCTCTCAAACCGGACAGTTCACATATTGTCGGTCGATTTCCCCTGCTTTCCCCTCTTCACCTCAGCCAAGCCACCAGTTTCTATTTGCATCAGCCCCTGGATGCAGAATCAGCACCTCTTCACTCCAGAATTCTCATCATCTTGAGCTATTACCACTGAAAACTCAGCCCGTTCATCATCGGATGCCCCTAACGAGTTACCTCCCGACTGTTAACATCCACTGGTGCCCATATGTGATCACACTCAGCACGGCGTGTGCTTCCTCCGCTCCACCGGTAGCTAGGATCCCGGCGCTAGTCAAGGAGGCCCTGTACGCGCTAGAAGGTTTGCCCTTCTAGAAGCCCATCATCGACTCCTAAACCAGGGTCCTGGATTTCGATTCGAGCCCTAGCTCATCAATTGACGTACGATCGTTCATGACGACAATGTCAAAACCGTTTCGCTTGATATGTCATACCTCAGGAGAACCGCGTCAATGCGTTGTTGTCACCGGAACACCATCTTTCCGGATCCCAGGGCTCTTTTTTGGCCTCATCATCATGCGTGTTTCGACTTCAAAACCGTTGGAACCCTACGTGATGCACTCTTCCGGGGGGGCAACAGATGGGATGGCATTGAGCATTGATGAGCGCAATCTTGGAGTTCCCGATCAGAAACCTAACCACCACTCAATAGGGCTGTTCCAAACGCGCTGATAGTAGGCGAGAGCCCTTCTGGCAATGGAAAGCCCATGTCTTGATGATGCCCTCAAGTTTCGTTATCTGGGTCCGGCTCAAAACCGGGTTCGTCAGGCCTGATGCAGGAGTTTTCCCATAGGGCTCCATGTTTCTCAGACGAGCAAGCATGCACGCATATGTCTGAGTTCCCAACCTTTCGGGCTTCATGACCTTTACCAGCAGCTCCTTTCCGCTCCCATTGACGTGCCAAGCGATTCACCACAAGGCTCATCTCGGTCGCCAATTCTCATATGGATGTGCATGTGGCTGGTGACCTGAACCCAATCCCCCCTTTGATAGATCCAGATAATCGGTTCCAGGGTCAGTACTCCCGCTTATTGGGCCCCTGCTCACGCACCCAGGTGTGCCCCGACCTTAAGCCGCGAGACAGCTTCCGGCCCTAGGCACTTGATTAGCTGACTGTCACGCACAGGTTCAGTGCGGGAGCTTGTTCAGTCCAGCCACCGTTGACCAGGATGTCGATCTAGCTTGGTCATGGCGTGCGTGCTCACATTGATCAAATCTGGATCAGCCCCGACTACCCGGCGCGCACGCTCTCCCAATATCATGGGCTTCTCCCTGTCACGACACCCAGATTCGCCAAACGGAGGTTCCTGGCTTGTGGAGATGGTTCTTCTTGCGATCTAGTCAAGTTGATAGGCACGATCCTGGCAGAGCCATTTACTATAGTTGGCCCTGGATGTGTTATAACCATCCGCTCCACATCGCACCTCCTGTCCTGCACAAGCACCAGAACTGTTTTCTCCCTTGTTGCCACGCCATCAGCTCGGAACCCACCTCCTGTGGCTCTTGTCTGCAATGGCGGCGAAAAAAACCTGGCATTGGCTGTTTTATCTCTCTGTTTCTATATGTACAGTTGTACTTGGCCAGCTCAGTATGGCTTAGTCCCACGCTCTTCAAGCGAAGCGCGTTTCACCTTTGACTCGTGCCCCAATAAGCACAGCCTCCTAGTGTCCTTACATGTCGTTTATTTCTACAGTAGTAGAGGCACATTCACATAATCGATTTCTGCGCAAGGGTTTTAATTTTTAAAAATTGCATCCGGGCGTGATAAGTGGTCTTGACTTTAAGCGTTGTTATTGCATTGTTCACTCATCCTTGCTAGTCATGATGGTATGCCAGGGGTGGCTCTTGTTTCTATATCAGGCATCCTGGGGACCTTACCATGGGCATAAGATCGTCAAATTGACCACCCTCCGGACCCTGGCCTGGGTTAATAGGTCGTCTCCGCAGCCCAGCACTCGGCGGACGGGGATGCTTCTCATACCGGACTGGGCAAAATCTCCAAGTGCTTTAACCTGCAGCATGAAAAGAGCAAGACCAGTGATCCACTCTCTCTACCACCCTGCTCAAGCTACTCCGTCATCAGACGATATAGGCTGGCCCTGGTACTAGCAACGCTTGCCAGGTTACTAGCCCTTGTGTTAAATACGTTTACAGACCCCAGGCCGGGAACTAAGAGAGATCTTGGAAAGGGACCTATCCTATCATACAAAGTCAAGCATCACCGCCTTAACTATTTCTCTTACACACCAACAGTCATAACTCGATTGTTGTGACGACACTATAATACCCTTCACCTTCTGCAAGTCCTTCACATGTGCTTTGTTCTGTTCTAGACAGCAGACTGGAACTGTACGCACATTCATCACGCTCCTTTGGACTTTTCATAACCGCTACGACTTTGGCTCCAACCCGAGCTCACCCCCCAACACAGCCCTCCAGCGCCAGTCACCAGCGTCTCACTCGACTACGGAAACGGGAAAGCTTCTAGCCCGGTACCAATCATTCAAAATCCAGACAACATATGTGGCAAGCTGCTTAGTAGCTTATAACGCTACCGACTTATACTTCAGACGCCCAATACAAGCCCAGCAGCCTAGCTTGACGCACACATCCACAACATTCTGCACGTTACTAGACAACTCTCACTTCTCCCCGTCGTAGCCCGCAAGGGCTTCAGCTTGTCAAATTCTTTCCATTCAGAGCCCAGCGGCCGTCCAGAGCGGTTCGCTCTGGAGGACCTCATGTGTCGGAGGCACACTGGCGGGCACTTATCGAGTGGGGGATTATACCGTGGATTATTCGGGTCAGGGCTCACAATCAGGACAAAACCATCATCAGTCAGCATATGATACATCGATTCACCAGCGTCCTCGACACCAGCAGCCTAGGGCCTCCATCCACCATCCTGGAGGCCCGGCTGCTGGTATTCATGGCACCCACGATCAACATCACGGAAACCCTCATGTTCAACATACAACCATGGCACAACACCAACAACATCCATCACCACAGATGGTGATGGACCCTTCCCAGCTAGGACATCATCGTCTAGGGCCGCCACAGTTCGGAGCTCCAGGCCAGGTCATGGCGCCCATGTACCAGACTCTATCGACGCCGACACCGCCTAATCATCCTCAACATTCTGTCCCTGGCTCTGGCACCAAACGACCACGACCAAGTGACCTCGATTTATCAGTTGGAAGTATGGGCGAGTTGGAGCATTCAGACCTCAGTGGCATGCAAACACCTTTAGGAGCTGCCTATGCCCATGCAGCCGCTGTCGCCGTGTCACAATCTCAACACCAACCCATACACCATCACCACCACCTTCCTGACTCAGAGCCACCTTCGAAAATGATGCGTCGCGATGATGGGTTAGGAGGCGCTCCAAGCGTTGTGGGACAAGTGGGAATGCCTGAACCAGCTCCTCGACCTCGAGGACCGAAACTGAAGTTTACGCCAGAGGACGATCAACTTTTGATAGAACTCAAGGAGAATAAGAACTTGACCTGGAAGCAAATAGCGGATTTCTTCCCAGGGCGATCTTCGGGGACACTGCAGGTTCGATATTGTACAAAGCTCAAAGCAAAGACAACAAATTGGACCGATGAGACGGTATGTTTAACATCACTTTGTTCCCATCACAAGAACAACGCGCTAACTCTTTATTAAGGACCAAAAGCTTCGAACTGCACTTCAGGACTACGAGAACGAGAAATGGAGAATCGTTGCTAACAAAGTTGGCACTGGCTTTACTCCTGCAGCGTGTCGAGAACGGGCCGAGCAATTAATGGTTGAGGACCCGGCAACTCTGGCGGCTCTATCGCAGTCATTGTCACCAGCTGTAGCGTCGAACGCGGACTCCGAAGAGCCGTTGTACACGCATCATCAGCTTCAATAATAAAAACAAGTTAATTACTACAGCGGAGGACGCATCATAATAATAATTACGACGCTTCACAACACCAGTTTCTCCCATCGGAGGCTTTTGCTTTATCATTTCCTTACGATCATTCGACCAACGTCAAACACACTCGCTTACATTTGGACGCTCTCAATCAGCATAATCTTTATCAAGGTATTCTCTAATGTCGTCGGAACAGTCGACCTCGCAGAGCTATCATATCGATTTGAACCCCCCGATCCCAGCCCAAGTAGGGCACAACGCACCCACGACTTATCTACTCTACTATCCCTGTATTATTTTCTTTTTTCTTGGTGCTTACAGGCCGTTTCACTTTTCTTTCGTTTCGAGACTGGCCTTTTGTCACAAATCCCTTTTTTAAAACGATTAATTATACTTCGCTTCCCCATTCTCTTTCTCAAAATTTATCTTGTATTCCATTTTTTTTTTGTCTCGATGTCTATGATCTCCTATGTCCGTTCACGAAAAACTCTAGACTTGGGAACCCCGGAAAAGGAGAAAGAATTATTTACATGCACCTAATATTCCCCATCCTTCAGTCAGGGGAAACCGTCCAATCGCTTGGGATATGTGGCTGATCACATTTTCTTGTCACTTATTACCCTTATCTTATTATTATATCCAACCTCTTAATTACTTAACATATGTATGAGAACAAAAGCAGGATCATGGGCGGAGTAGGTTTCCTTTTCTGGCGCAGCGTATTTTCGGCTTTGTGTACGGGGACAAAAGGCAGAGACAGGAACATATTTTGATGTTCCTCGGCGCTATAGGGAAAGGATACGGAGAGGAAGCACAGAACATGTTGGCAGAGTAGGATAGAATCGTTGAGTAGTGCCGCTGAGAGTTCCAAACTTTCGCAAATGTCATGATTCAGGCGGACTTGGAAAAGGACCGCGCTAGAACATACAAGAAAGGGATCTGCTCGATCATCATCAGAATCACGCCATTAGGCTCCTGTTGAACTCCAAATTAGCGGCACTAGAAAATTGACAAAATGGAGCCCTATAACCTCGAGTCTCTTCGTAGTGAAGCCTATAATTGAAGCCTTGAAACAAGATATAACGGCCAAGGACCCAAGGTACAAAGGTTCCCTCCGATCTGGGTCACAGCCCCTGCCTCCTTTGTCTCACCGGAACCGGTGTCCCCACAGATGAGCTAGACGAAACGAAACGGTTTATGCTTTAAATCCTTGCACCCAACTCCACGCATCTTCCTCCCCATGAGATATATAGGTGTGGCTACCGATCAGGTATGATATAGGTAGGGCAAGGCAAGGCAAAGTAACGGAAGGCAAGGCGAGCGGAGAGCGGGACTTGCCACGTAGCTGTGTGCATACAACGGTACAGTCGCCATGTTTGCCGACTGGCAGGATGTATCCCTGAACCTGAAGATACAGTATGTACTTCCCAGTGAGCGGATGGAGCCGATGAAACTTCTCTCTTTGGATGCCCTGTTATGTCACCTGTGGTTGAACGCAGCCGAACCCATACCACCGGCTATCTCGTGACCCGGTGCATACTTTGCCGGCGGCTGCATCCCCAGAAGTCAATGCAATGCTCGTCCTTAACTGTGGTAAGGTTTCGGTGTTTCTCGTTTGCCTCACCTGAAAGAAGACCCGTATAACCTGGGTGTCGCGGCTATCTTCTCACATACATGGCACCGCATGGCATGCGAGTCACGCTAGAAGATAGCGGTTGTGGATTTGAAGATTGAGGCTATAGAAAACAGTGGACTATCCGAGCGTGCATGTCGGCGATGTGGCGAAAGGCATGGTGCCTCCCTCATTGTGACGTGGTGAAGGATAGATGGGAAGGCCTGCATATGTGTGGGCGCGCGGTTGGAGGACACGCGAGGAACCGTCACACGGGGTCGAGGGGAGTCTCCTGTTTTCTGGCGGTTGAAGGTTGGCACGAGATGAGCATCACCTATACTGTTGTGTTTGAATAGCATCTTGCTCCGACTTCGGGGTTGTATCCGTAGTCCAACTCAGCTGCAGCGCTGTGCAAGAGAGACAGCTTTGCCGCATCTTGTGCAAGTGACTTGACTGCCTGGAGATCCATACTGCAGTTGAGGGACCGGGGAACAGAAAGGAGTACCGCCGTTGAAACATTTTCGTGGGAAATCTCCGATATGCAGCGTCTAAGCGAGGCATTATGGGTGGTCGATGTCGATGATTTGATGTAGGTACTGCATAACGCTCACAAAGGATACTGCCCAACTTGCAGAAGACTATGCCTAAAACTGGCTTCAAGTCCCGGTTACTACACCGACGATGTGTGATGGAGTTGGGGCACGGCACCCCCTTCGGAAGGTTGATCAAGGATTTGGCACACCCTGAACAGAGGTTTTCCCCATCCTAGGGCTATAACGGCCTGGGGCTTGGAGTAGCATTGGCCAACGATGAGCAGAGGTTGGTCGATGATGGTGGTGCCTTTTTGGTGACGATGCATTGCGACGCTGGACTTGGTTAGGTGCCTGCGTGTTTCTCTTCTGCCCCACGGAAGAGATGGGCTTTAAACGTTTGTTTCATCTGGTTGGCACAACGGTTGTCGAGCCTGCTTAGCGCGACTCGATAACCACCTGTCTTATTGCCTATATCACGGAGTGTTATAAGTTGGGTCAAGCGATACCCTGGCAATCGAGACCAAGAAAGAAACAAACGCGACCAAACAAACCGAAACAAAACACGCCACTTTCGGGACCCCCCAGACGAGTCAATCAAATGCAACAGGACATATCCCCCAATGCGGATGAGGCCTTGTTGATACAGCATCCCGTGCTCGTTTTCTTGTCATGGCAATACAGAGTACTGTATAGTATAATATGTTAACGTTGACCCGCAGCCGATCCTGATCCTGGTCTGTCAGACGCGTCTCTGTACAACACTCCTGACCCATGCTCATCCAAATATCCAATGCGGGGCATCGCATCCGAGCTGACCACAATCAACAACGCCTGCAACGCCCAAGGGCAGGCAAGTCCACAGATCTGTAATTACCGGTCGGTACCCGTGACTCTATCATGAGTTCCTTGTATCCGTCCCGGAACAGCTGAAGTAGTCTCCGAGTTGATCCACATCTAGGGTACGGCCAGCCTCCACCAGCTCAACCAATTTGCCATGGCATGTAACGTCCAGCTCTGGATCTAGAAAAGCTGCCATCTCGACTAGCCAGCCGTTAAAGTCCCTGATCTCGGTTGATCTGCCGGCGCGCACATCTTGCAGCATGGAGCTTGTATTGTCCCTGACCTTGTGACCCACTTGATAGATCATGTTTTTCAGTTGGGAGTGAGAGAACCTTTCGTGTAAGCTTTTAGGCGAAAGATCAATGGTAGCCTCTGGCTCTGCCGGTAATTGCTTTTCCTGTTTTCCAAGGATTTCTGCACTGCTGTCATGGGCCACCAGAAGTTGGAGTACTTGGCTTGCCTCGCCCAAGAGCTGGTCAATAACCTGGGCCAGAACTTTATTGGTTTCGTCGAATAAAGCTCCGTTCTTGCATCCGAGGATGGCTGTCAAGGGGTTTATCACAGTGTTGACAACCAACTTTTCCAACTGAAGTATCCACAGTTCTCCTCGGGATGCTGCTCTGGCGTCCAAGTGCGGTGCTTCGAGCAACTGCTTCATCAAGTATGTCGTCTTGTCAATCGATAAGGAATTTGGAAGAACTGCGCCGACAACCACATCTGCCAGAGAGGCATGTAGGCTTTTAAAGGTTCCTTGGGAAGTGACGCCATGCGTTGTGACACAAGCCAAGTAGTTTGGCTCATGACTGCTATGATAGCGATGAGAAACATACGAGGATCCATGGGGTGGCCATAATTTGGACATTCCGTTTTGTACGAAAAGCACCGTGCTGTTTCGATCGAGATATCCTCGAACACGATCGACTTGTGGCAAAGCAGCTGAAGCCTTGGTCGTAATTATGAGATTGCTCAATTTCTCACCCTCGGCAACTTCTCGTATAGGACCAGTATCGGGCTCATTTTCGGTCCACCACTCGATATCAAAGTCCTTGTTCCTCTCAGTCTCGCCTTTTCGTACAATTTCAATGCCTTGACCCTTGTCCCATTGTTCCAGAAGCTCTTTTCTGTGCACAACTAGGGTAATGGGAGGTTTATCAGGGGCCTGAGCGAGTGAGGATGCAAAAAGACGGCCAAGGTTACCAACCCCCAGAACGTATATACGTTTTTCAGAATCGCCGGATGCTGAGGATGTTGCATATTCGGAGCCGCTGTAGGAGGGTAGATTCGACAGATTCCAGGCAAACAATGTTGGTGTCGGTCTTGAATCGTTGCAGCATACTTCTAGCCAGGCGGGCCTTTGAGAATACATTCTGAAAGACGCAAATGACCAAGCGCTTGCTTTCCGAAGTGTAGACTTGATTTTATAAGCGGGGCGTAGCTTTAACAGAATAAAGCTCATTGTTGACGATATGACTTGAATGAAGTGGTTTACATGAAAGCCGACTGTGCCGGTGCTTCCAATGAGAATGTAAAGGTCTTGTGTTCTCGTAACGGGTGGTAGTCGACTGGACGAAGTCACTGTAACTAAGCCATCAGAGCAGTGAGGTGAGTGTCAAAAGAGAAGAAGCCAAAAGATGATGGTTCGATTATACTTTGGATGTCGTTGAACGCGAGGCTGGTGATCTGAGTTCCATGCTGGGGCGGTGGAGTAGGCGTCACAGTGCATACGGTATGAAAATGCCACTCGCATACAGTGTGATTATAGAATGAGAGAATCGCATCACGACTTTCATATATTGGTAGTCTGGTCGAAATTGAAACAAACCCAACACCTTTCGCTTTGAGTATTTATGCGACATGTAGGAGCCATCTTATTCTGTTCAGGTTTGAATAGCACCTGCTCAGTCACTGTGAACTTAGTCTTTGTCAATATCATTTTCCTGTTCCTCTAAACCCAGCAACGCATCCGTATAACCTCCCTTGACAAACGTCTCTAGGTAACTTCCTAATATCGCATTGGGGTTTGCATGATGTCCTCATCTGACTTGACATGCCAAAGAATTTCCACCAGGGTCTTCGCCTTGCAAACTACAGAGTATGTTGAAAGGAAAGCGTACTCATCTACTTCCTGGCCACTGGAGAGATCGATATAGACAACCCTGAATGCCAGATGATTGTCAGGTTCTTCATATCTGGCGTCACCGCGGCTTGTGGAAGGGATGGTGATACGATCTCGGACGAGTCTACAGCAACAGCGACTTCGACCGATGCGGTGATATCGTATGAATCTAGCCGAGCCGAGCCAAGTGCTGCTTGTGTTTCGGGTACCGTGGCTATGGTCAGGTTTTCCAGGAGGGTTGTTACACTGTCAAGATCCCCCCCCCAAAAAAAAAACCCGGATCTTGGTTTGCGTATTGTTTAAAGACGTCTATGTCGCTGTCAAATCCAGAGCGCAGAAGTCCTAAGGAAACGAACTCATTAAGCTTGTCACACGGGATTGCGGCCCGCAGGCCCACTTACCACAAAAAGCGATATCATCAACAATGGGAAAATAGAAAATAGACATCAATTGTCATATATGCAAAAAAGAGAGTAATAATTACTTCAGCCCATGGCGAGACTCGCTTTTAATGGGTTAGTCTTTAAACGAATTCATAAGGAGGAATTGACATACAACTCGCAATCTTCTGATTAGAAGTCAGACGCGTTAGCCATTACGCCACACGGGCTGTTGGTTGCTATTGAAGCGTCGTGTGGTTTACTAATAATAATAATAACTCTAGGGATGTCTGGGGTCTCTGTGGTCAATTAGGGGGTGCGAAATGTGTGATGTGAAGGGTGTGTCGTGTGAGAAAGCTAAGCTAGGGCCAGCCGGGTCTGGAGCAAATCCTGTATGTACTCAGTCAAGTCTTAGGGTACAGAAATAAAGCAGCCTACACCCCGATCTAAGTCAGCATAAGGTGGCCAAAATATTGCGTCTCTTATACTCTCAGCGGTCAATTCTTCTAACACCCTGACGGTACTGTAGTGTCTTGCATTCCCATCGTCTCCAGTTACACTGGATACTGTTCTATCAGGCACTTGAGTTTCTGTTAAACCAGGTATCTAGAGTCACACAGAATCCTCAGATCAGAAGTCTGGTGCCTTAGCCTTTAGGTCACAAGGACTGTACTTTACTGCTTGTTGTTGAAGGCCTGTGTGTCTTTGACAAGAATATGGACCGGCTTCTCCATCTTTTAGAGACAAAAGCTAAACAAGTGTAACGAATTCTAACGTCATAAAAGGTAACGACTTACTAGTATCTACATTGAGAACAATACAGAGCAGCGCCCGTAACGCGATCGTTAACTCTACTTCTTGCTAAGCGCTGATCTTTTACTGATAGCCATACAAAACCCAGACTTCTGGGGCATCATCGTCAATCACTCTAGGTAGTACAGACAAAGTCTATGTTCATGATAGGACTGTACCTATTTAAAACAAGGTAGTTTTCGTAGGCACTAGACTATCGTGTAACTGGACATTAGTAAACGTCCTCGATCTTTTTGCCGCCGTTTTGGTCTAGGGTGGTTCTTTTCCCTAAAAGACCCGCCTGGTGCCTGGATTCTTGTGCGCACCAATAAGCGCACGTGTGACTCCTTCTCTAGCATACCTTTCAGCCTGGGTCCGACTTCTATCATCTTCACTTCCTCTACGTCATTACAATTAATTACCTACCAACCAAGAGAATTTCTTCAGCCCTTTTTTTCAACCTCTCCAGCGTGCTTTTCATTTTCCGATATTCTAATAACTTGACCGAAGTTCAAACGTAATTCTCAGCTCTAGGAAGCACTCGTGAAGCTTGGCGTTCCTATACGCACGATTTCAACACTGAGGCCATCATTGCCCACGAACCAAGGTGGCCACGAGTCACTATTTCTAATTCAATAATTCTGATTTTCTCACATCCAGACGAGCGCACTCTTTATTTTCTGTGCTCATTCCTGCCAGGCGCATATCATACACTGCCCTGTGAACAGTGACTCAACAACCGCATCGTTAATCAATCATGGCAGCCGAAGATGCAGGCTCGGAAAACCAGGAGGTTGACAAGGCAGCCCTTCTTGATCAAATGGTAGCTGCGGCCCAAGAGAGCGTTTCAAAAGATCAAGGTCCAGAAGACCAGCCAAATACTGAAGGACTCAACGAGGAAGACGCGCTACGGAATTTGACCGGTGCTGTCAGGGACCAGAATGATCTGGAGCGAGATATCACACTTCAAGCCAACGCTGCATTGAATGAAGCCGAGGATAAGAAGGACCAGAACCGTATCGCAAAGTTACAAGAGACAAAACACCGACTTCAACTTCAACTAGACAAAGAAAAGAAGAATTTGGAGAGAGTCGCCCATAGTAACGTTTACCAGTCTCGGAATGTCCAAAAGAAGATTGCCAAGTTGGATGAAGAAATCCGACAAATCAGTAACGACATTTCGGATTTTCAGACACGAATAACCAAACGTCATGAAGAAACCCCCATCGAGGACCCCAAGAAATCAAAGTCTGCAAAGCTTCCTGGTGAAAGTAATCGCGAGTTTCTGATCCGAACTGGAAAGATTACACCATTTGCCAAGATTGGAGGACCACGACCTGCAGGTATTCAAGGGCAGCTCGCAGACACCATCTTAGACGCAGAAGAAGAGGCAGCAGCAGAGCAGCTGGGAGGAGAACTTGAAGGACCTGCTTCTCACCAGCGGCTTCGACGGCCAGGCTTTGCCGATGAGGCTGAGTCTGAAGCAGCGCCATCTCGCGAAACACCGAACATTGCTGAAAGTGAATTCTCGTTGAGACCGAGAAAAAAGAGACGTGCCCAGAAAGAGGATAGCCCATCTGCCGACTTTGAACCTGAAGCATCCGGTTCCGAATCACATGATGACGATGTCTGGCAGCAAGGGAATGAAGACGATCTCGTCAGGGAGCAGCGCCGTCAGGCTAAAGCCAAGGCCAAGGTTGCCGATCAGGAGCAGATTGATCTTAGTAAGATTGATGATGGCAATGAGTCTCATTTCAAAGCGAGATTGAACGATTGGGTGATGCGTCGAAGCCGCGCCAGAAAAGCCCGACGTCAAACAAACGACCTGTCCGCCGATGCCAACGAGAGCGATCAGGAGGAAGAAGAATGGTTTAAACCTGCACCGGATTTTCCGGACTACGATTTTGGTGATGGGCTGAAACTCCCTGGCGACATTCATCCGTCACTATTCGGTTACCAGAAAACGGGTGTGCAATGGCTTGCAGAGCTCTACAAGCAGAACGTTGGTGGTATCATTGGCGATGAAATGGGCCTGGGGAAGACGGTACAGCTAATAGCTTTCATTGCTGCTCTTCACTACAGCAAGAAACTTCACCGACCGGTCATTGTTGTTGCTCCTGCTACCCTTCTTCGGCAATGGGTAAGTGAGTTTCACCGGTGGTGGCCACCACTTCGTGTCTCCATTTTGCACGCTTCAGGCAGTGGCATGATGAACCCAAAATTCGAAGATGAATATGATCTGGATCGTTTCAAACCTCTTGCTACCAAGTCTGAAAAGGCTGCCAGCAGAATTGTCAATGGGGTTGTCAAAAGCGGACATGTTCTCGTGACAACCTACACTGGTCTCCAGACATATGCAGAGACCCTGCTACCGGTAGAATGGGACTATGCTGTTTTGGATGAAGGACACAAGATTCGAAACCCAAATGCTGAGATCACTGTCACCTGCAAGGAACTAAACACCCCAAACCGAGTCATTCTCTCCGGAACCCCGGTTCAGAACAACCTGACTGAGTTGTGGTCTCTGTTTGATTTCATCTATCCTATGCGTTTGGGAACGCTCGTCAATTTCAGAGCGCAATTTGAGATCCCGATTCGTCAGGGTGGATATGCAAACGCATCCAACTTGCAGGTTATGACAGCAGAGAAGTGCGCAGAGGCTCTGAAAGAGACTATCGGAGAGTACCTGCTTCAACGTCTCAAAGTTGATGTTGCGGCTGATCTTCCCGAGAAAACCGAACAAGTCCTTTTCTGCAAATTGACTGATGGCCAACGTAAGGCGTACGAGACCTTTATCAAGTCAGATGAAGTTTCGGCCATTCTCAACCGAAGACGACAATCGCTTTATGGCATAGATATTCTGCGCAAGATTTGTAATCACCCAGATCTGCTTGATAAGAGTCTGGGGAAGAAGGCTGGATACGACTTTGGTAACCCGAAGCTATCGGCAAAGCTCCAACTCACCAAAGACCTGCTGCAAAAGGTTATGATACCCAATGGGCATAAAACGCTCCTCTTCTCACAAGGCAAGCAAATGCTCAATATCATTGAGAAATGCATTAGCGAATGCGGCATTTCGTATGTTCGGATGGATGGAGAGACACCCGTGGACCAGCGACAGCCAATGATCGACAGGTTCAATGAATCTCCGGACATACATGTGTTCTTAATGACAACACGAACTGGTGGATTGGGAACAAATCTTACAGGTGCTGATCGAATCATCATTTTTGACCCGGACTGGAACCCCTCAACAGATCTGCAGGCCAGAGAAAGAGCATGGAGATTAGGGCAGAAGAAGCCAGTCAAGATATACCGGCTTATGACCGAGGGCACCATTGAGGAGAAGATCTATCATCGTCAAATCTTCAAGCAATTCATGACAAACAAAGTTTTGAAGGATCCGAAGCAGCGAAGCAGTTATGATCTGTCTGACCTCTACGATCTCTTTAGCTTCAACACAGGTGAGGATGCAAGCGCCAACCGAAGCGAAGTCTTCAAGAAGGCGGAAGTGGACTTGATCAACAACAATGAAACCGGAGACGCAAACCCAACCTCGCAAACAGTTGGGAGTTCGGACCCCGAGAAGGACGTGGAGGGTAGGGAACTCAAGCAAATGGGTCTGGTCGCTGCCATGGAAGAATTCAGAGAAGACAAATCTGCCCATGACGAAAAACGCATGCTGGAAGGTATTTTTGCCAAGTCAGTGGGCAACGCATACGACCATGAGGCTATTGTCAACGGCCCCCAAAAGGCAAAGGCGGATATGTCAATACTCCAACACGAGGCGAATCAAGTGGCACGTCAAGCTGCAGCGCATCTTCGACAAGCTGGTGCCGAGGCTCGAAGAGTCCCCATCGGCACTGTTACTTGGACTGGCGAAGTTGGACAAGCTGGTCGTCCTGGAGCCAACCGTCGCCGGGGAGGGCCCAGCTCAGCAGGTGTCATGGGCAATTTGGCAGATCGCCAGGGGCTGGACACAGGAAGTGGGAGAAGCTCTCGCTCGGGAACTCCAGGTACAGACAAGAACCTGAAGTCCAAAGATTTTGTGACCATGATTAAGGCTTTTATCAACCGTCACAATGGGCGGGTTCCCAGCAAGATGCTGGTAGATCACTTCAACCCCTACTGTCCAGGCAAGAAGCAGAGTGACGAGTTCAAAGCAGCCTTGGACAAGGTCGCAGTCTTGAACAAGACAGGAGGGGCAGGAAGAGGAATCTGGACATTGAAGCCAGGTGTAAAATAGAGACATAAAAACACAGCATGGTCTTGCGAGGCGTTCGGACAGCATGTGGCACATATACTAGACATCGTCGCATAGAATTGCACTTGATTGCTTTTTAAAATATCGTATCATCGTGGAACGTTAACCGTGAAGCTACATGAAGTCACATCAAGGAAAAAGTTTGACAAGCAGGATGATTCATAGGCCTTCTTCGGGCGAATTTTTCAACTGTCTACTGCGTCCTAACCCATAACCTGACCAGGCTCTGCAGTGTAGACTGGAGACCAGGCGAAAAAGCCGTTCTCCTCGTGATTCTCAACGCCAGAGAGAAACCAGATAGCGAAACTCCTGTCCGATCCAAGCCACCCATATGCGAGCAGCTCAGAGACGACGACCACGGCGACCACCCTTTCTGCGGGTAGAGTCGGAAGGAGTAGGGGTAACGTCCTCAATTCGGCCAATCTTCATGCCAGCACGGGCAAGGGCACGGAGAGCGGACTGGGCACCGGGACCGGGGGTCTTGGTACCGTTACCTGAGTGTTGATTAGTATTGATGTTATAGTCAAAAACACTCGATTGAACTTACCACCAGTGGCACGGATCTTGATGTGAAGAGCGTTGATGCCAAGCTCCTTGCAGCGGGCAGCGACGTCCTGGGCAGCCAACATGGCAGCGTAGGGGGAGGACTCGTCACGGTCGGCCTTGACCTTCATACCACCAGTAACACGGGTGATAGTCTCACGGCCACTGGAATCACCCAAGTTAGCCTCAATGATCCATAAAATTATATCTTGTCCATGCTCTTTCTCGCATTTCACGGGCTGACGAACCTCAGATCGGTGACGTGGACGAAGGTATCGTTGAAGGAGGCGAAGATACGGGCAACGCCGAAGACCAGCTCGCCTGTTGAAGCATTCTTGTTAGTCCTTCAATTCTTTTTTATGCTATCATCAATCGTTTATCGTCGAGGGGTCGCATACCATCGCGAACGGAGGGTCCGAGGGAGATGTTCTCCTGGGGAGCACGGGTGGCGGTCTTCTTGGGAGGCATTTTGAAAATGGGCGACTGCTGGTTACTTCGTCACTTGGCGTATGAGAATGAGGATCCCGAAGATATTTTTGCGACACCAAATGTCAGTTAGAGGGAAGGAGCAATCCAGCCCTAATCGTAGGGTGTAAGTGGGGCGCTCGCTTTTCACGCCCCACTTTTGCAATTTTGCAAATTTTTTCCCAGCAACAAAAGCCGACCATTCTTTCTCCAACCTACGCTTCACCGACCGACAACCACTAACCGACCCTTCCAACAGCCGTCGCCGACAAAATGGGTGCTACGTACGTTAATCCTCCTTGAGGACGTGGACGATATGGACAGATGTCCTGGTATTCGAGATTTCTTTGCAGATTGCCGTGGTCCTCTCGCTGGAAAGTCGCGATCTCTCATTGAGACGTGGACCTGCCAGCTCGATCTTTCTTGAGCTTCTCCCTCAATTGCCCCAGCTTGAAATACAGCTAGGACACTGAGAGATGTTGCTGAAGGTGTTGGATATGAAGATGGAACACTCTTCTTTCCTAAAATCATTGTCGTTGAACTGCAGTCGGTCGCTGGAAAATGCACCGTCTTGCCTCTTCGAATATTTTTCTCGAACACATGTTTGAGGCGTTGTCGGATGAGTGAACAACGGAAGTACTCGTGATACTCTTGTATCGCAGTCTTCCTAGCTCACCGATTAAAATCATCTTTCGAGTTAGCCAAGCAGAGAATGCTGCATTGCAACAGTTCTCGCACCGGCGCTCTGTTCCATACCACGTCTGTGGTATTGTGGACTACGAGCTAATCAATTTGTGTAGCGTTCCTACCAACGACCAGATCATGGTCCCCGAGACCCTTCTCAAGAAGCGCAAGTCTCAGGAGAAGGCTCGCGCTGAGCGCTCCGACGCCGTTGAGAAGAAGAAGGCTGTAAGTACTACAATTTTTTACACTATGGCAACATGATGGAAAACATACACATCATCAACTAGACTCCGGTCGATGCTGTTGATAGTTAACCTTCTTTCGGGTCTGACATTGCCTGACTCATTCCAATCATTTCTTCATCTACTTGAATGACATGAACTAACAAGTATGGAATAGGCCAACAAGGAGAAGCGTCAGGTCATCTTCAAGCGTGCTGAGAAGTACGTTCAGGAGTACCGCGATGCTGAGCGTGAGAAGATCCGTCTTCACCGCGTCGCCAAGTCCGAGGACTCTGCTTACGTCGCTGCTGAGGCTAAGCTGATCTTCGTCGTCCGTATCAAGGGTATCAACAAGATGCCCCCCAAGCCCCGCAAGATCCTTCAGCTTCTCCGTCTCCTCCAGATCAACAACGGTGTCTTCGTCAAGGTCACCAAGGCCATCACTGAGATGCTCAAGGTTGTCGAGCCCTGGATCGCCTACGGTTACCCCAACCTGAAGACCGTCAAGGAGCTCGTCTACAAGCGTGGTTACGGAAAGGTCAACAAGCAGCGCATTGCTCTTACCGACAACTCCATCGTTGAGGAGAACCTCGGCAAGTACGGCATTGTCTGTGTTGAGGATCTTATCCACGAGATCTACACCGTCGGCCCCAACTTCAAGCAGGCCTCCAACTTCCTCTGGCCCTTCAAGCTCTCCAACCCCACTGGTGGATTCCGTCCCCGCAAGTTCAAGCACTTCATCGAGGGTGGTGACCTTGGCAACCGCGAGGAGGCTATCAACGCCCTCGTCCGCCAGATGAACTAAAGGATTTTTTAAAAACGGCTTTTAAGGGATCGGTCGATAGGACCTAATGGATTCAAAAAAGAAATTTGCATTGGCTGCTCGGCGTTTTACTCATGACAAGGGATATGGCAATTGATACCAGATGAATGACACCCGAGTTTTCCAAATTATCATCATGTGAAGCTACTACGTATGTGATGTGTAAAATTGTAATGATTTTTCAGTATGCACGTGATCCTGTTCTGCTGCTCGATGGCGGGGGTATTAATGATTTTTTTTAACATACATGTGGGGGATCAGGGAAATCTATGTAGGTGTGTAGCGTAGCCTTCGTATTCCGCTGTGTTTTGCGATACTACATCTTGATATCGAAGCTTGTACCACAACCGCAGCTGCTAGTAGCAAGCGGGTTATCAGTAATCTTGAACTGTGAGCCGATCAACTCCATCGTGAAGTCGACTTTGCTGCCCTTGAGAAGGTCAAGGGATGGCTCATCCAGTATAATCTTCGGACCTTCCTCCGAAGCGACAGCTGGGTCAGCGTCATCGGGGATGTATTGGAAGATCGTATCGTCTTTGTTAACAATGGAGGACCATTCGGCGGCGTCTTTTGCTGGTATGGTGACGAGACTCATGAGATATTGGAAGCCATGACAGCCACCACTCTCCACTTGGATTCTCAAGGCGAGGTTCGGGTTTCCGTCTTTTTCCATGATCTTGTTAAGGCGCTTTTTGGAGTTAGCATTGTTCTGTCGATTTACTTGCTTGAATTACCTTGGCAGCTCGGTCCGTGATTTCTAGCATCATCTCGTTGCCATCCTCGTCTTGTTGGGGATTTAGTATCGCTCGTGTCTTTTGTCGTATAGCCGATGTTGAGAAATGTCGCGTCGCACTCTCCCGTAACGCATATCCCCATAGTTGTCTCGAATGCTCGTTTGTAGTGTATCGATTGACAAAGGATCTAGGGGCTTGCAATCCAGTTGGCGGCGTGCATCTCGGGATAAGAAACTCGAGCGGTGCCGAGGGTTGAGCAGAGGCGGTCGTATAGCTTCGTCGTGCAAGCTGCATAAAAGACGTGGCGGTGGATCGCGCACCAGCGCAGTGGACTCGGGCCATCGTACGTATAGTAAAAAAAATTGAGGTTATAACGATGATGTTGGTGGTAGAATTACGTAGTGGATGCTGAGAAATCAATGCCCAGAACCCAATTCATCCACTTGCCTTTGGACCTCGAAATTCTTCTACGGACCGGAGACCGACAGTGGAACCCGGAGGGCAAATTCGGCTTAACGACGGGAGAGACCGGTACGTACCGGGTTAACTCAAAACACTAACATCGAGGGTGGTTAACATTTATGAGCTTTCTTCAATTATTAAATCATGAGCTTGATATAATATTAGTATCTGATAGTCAAGCAGCTGTATGATATATTTGACATGAATCTAGATCTAAAGTACAATCATGCTTCTTCCTGTTCGGCACTGAAGATAGGCATCTTGTATACACGAACACTTATGAGAATACAAATTGTAGGAAGAGGAACATTAAATATATGGATTTGAGTTTCACATAGAAGAGCGAAATCCAATAGAGTCTCTCTCAGTTCGATGTAAACTGCGCGCTCATAAAAGCTTGTGACTCATGTTACCATAAGGTAGATAATGAAAGTTTTCAGCCACACGTGGCCGTGCGTAGGAGGCAAAGCACCTCGCTACAACCCCAATAGCCCAAAGAGCCCCACTCCCAGTCTCCCACAATCGAAAATTCAACAACCCCGCGCACTTCAGTGACTTGAGCCCGCAGACAAGTTTCAGTGCCCAAGAAATCGCCCAATATGTCTCGATTTTTCCGCGGCGGCGACGACAGCTCTAGCGACAGCTCCAGCGACGAGGAGGAGCTCTACTCCGAGGAGGAGGAGCAGGAGGAGCAAGAGGATTCCCAGGAGGAGTCTTCTGAGGCCAACGACAGCGACGACTCCGACAGCGACGACGAGGGTGGCAAGGGCATCAACAAGTTCTTGAAGGATGCCTCTTCTGATAGCGACGACAGCGACGATGAAGTGCGAGCCAAAGTCAAGAGTGCAAAGGACAAGCGTATAGACGAGTTGGAATCTTCCATCAAGCAAATCGAGAACGGTCAAAAGAACGGCGACTGGACCCTCATCTCTGCCGGTACGAAACAACCCAAAAATCTTTTGTCGACAATTAAAAACTAACACGAGAATAGAATATGAGAAGCTTAACCGTCAGGTCGCCAAGCTGCCCGGCAGCAAGGCTCCCAAGTCCTATATCCGTATCCTCGCCGAGCTTGAGGACTTCATGAACGAGTCCCTCGCTAAGCAGAAGGTCACCCCCAAGAAGATGAACGCCATCCAAGCCCGATCTCTCAACGCCGTCAAGCAAAAGGTCAAGAAGACCAACAAGGAATACCAAAGTCAGATCGATGCCTACAGAGCGGATAAGGATGGCTTCATGGAGTCTTCCGATAATGAGCCCGTTGCCCCTGCCCCCAAGGCCAAGAAGGTCTCTCTTCAGGTCGACGCTGCCCCCACCGAGGAGGGTGACGACGATGGTTTTGCTACCGTTGGAAAGGGTGGCCGCACCCTTCAGTACACCCCCGAGAGCATCTTCAAGCACCTGCGAACCATCATGGAGTCTCGTGGAAAGAAGAACACCGACAAGACAGAGCAGATCAAGGTTATGGAGAAGCTACACGAGATCGCCAATACCCCCTACCAGAAGATCCGTGTTCTCCTTACTCTTGTCTCTACTCGCTTCGATGTTGGCTCTGGTGGCGCTTCTGCCATGCCCCTCGAGCACTGGAAGGCTGCCGAGAAGGAGCTTTCAAGCCTCCTCCAGGTCCTCGAGGAGAACCACGATTACGTTGTCGTCGAGAACGCTGAGGAGTGGGATGATGACGAGAAGCCTCCTAGCCTGCAGGAGGGCGAGAAGCACATCAAGGTTCCCGGCAGCATCGTCTCTTACATCGAGCGTCTCGACGACGAGCTTGTCCGTTCCCTCCAGAGCATCGACCCCCACACCTCTGAGTACATCGAGCGTCTGCAAGACGAGGGTGCTCTCTACAACATTATCTTCCGCGGTCTTCTTTACTACGAGTACCTCCGAAAGGACGACTCACTCGAGATTCCTCAGGACAGCGTTAACCGAATTGTCATGCGCCGATTGGAACATGTCTACTTCAAGGTAATTATCTCATCCTCTCAAATTATGCCACAGTTGACTGACATACTTCTAGCCCGCCCAGGTTGTCAAGACCTTCGAGGAGAACTGCTGGAAGACCGTTGGTGACTCTGTCGAGTCTGTCATCACTCCCCGCGACCAGGCTCAGAACGCTGGCAACCTAGTCAACGTTCTCTGCAACTACCTTTTCAGCAACAGCGACGGCATTATTCGTGCTCGCGCTATGCTGTGCCAGATTTACTTCCTTGCCCTTCACGGCGAGTACTACAAGGCTCGTGACATGATGTTGATGTCGCATCTTCAGGAGAACATCCCCAACTTCGACGTTCTGAGCCAGATCCTCTTCAACCGAACTTTGGTCCAAGTTGGCCTCTGTGCATTCCGCAAGGGTCTCGTCTACGAGGCTCAGAACACTCTCCAGGAGATTTGCGGCAGTGGCCGTCAGAAGGAGCTGCTCGCTCAGGGTGTTATGATGCAGCGATACAACCAGGTGTCTCCTGAGCAGGAGCGCCTTGAGAAGCAGCGACAACTGCCCTTCCACATGCACATCAACCTCGAGCTTCTCGAGTGTGTCTACCTGACATGCAGCATGCTCCTCGAGATTCCTCTGCTGGCCCAGACCGGCTCATCCCCTGACGTGAAGAAGAGAGTTATCAGCAAGACTTACCGCCGCATGTTGGAGTACCATGAGCGACAAATCTTTACTGGCCCCCCTGAGAACACCCGAGACCACGTGATGCAAGCATCCAAGGCTTTGGCTGCTGGTGAGTGGAAGAAGTCGATCGACTTCATCCACAGCATCAAGATCTGGGATCTCATGCCCAGTGCTGAGGAGATCAAGGTCATGCTCTCCAAGCAGATCCAAGAGGAGGGTCTGCGAACTTACCTCTTCACCTACGCCCCCTTCTACGACACCCTCTCCATCGAGACCCTCAGCGAAATGTTCGAGCTTGAAACAGCCAAGGTTGCGGCTGTTATCAGCAAGATGATCAGCCACGAGGAGCTCGCTGCCTCTCTGGACCAAGTCACATCCACCGTCATCTTCCGCAAGGGCGTCGAGCTCAGCCGTCTCCAGTCCTTGGCCCTGACCCTGTCAGACAAGGCCAGCGCGCTCATTGAGAGCAACGAGCGAACTCTGGAGCAGAAGACACAGGGAACATCAAATGCCTTTGAGCGACAAGGAGGCCGAGGCCGAGGAGGACAGAGACGAGGCGGTGGCCAGGGCCGAGGAGGAGCCCGAGCAGGTGGCAACACACAGCGACAAGCTGGTGGCACACAGTTCACAGGCGGTGCGCTGGGTGCGGCTGTCCGGGGTTAAGAATGGGGAAATGAACGAGATGAGGCGTCTTAGTCGTTTGCATTTTGCATGGGATGGTTTCTTTTAATGAAAAGGGGCGATGATGCGGAAGCACTCGCTACGTGTCACTAGGTCGAAACGGAATAAGGATACATAGAACTCGTCATACTGTGCTTGTGTTCCGCTGTGAGGTGATGGTTATATACCGAGGCATTGGAGGATACGAGGAAGAAAAGTATAGAAAAAGTACAAGCAGGAGCCTGTAGCGGAGTCTATTGAAGGGGATTTTTAGATAAATTCTGCTTCCAGGGAGGTTTCCAAAGACCGCAAACAATTGAAGAGCCATTTCTATTTTTACGTCTATTGCCTATGGCAGATTGTCGATCTTGTGGCTCTAATAAAGATGACATTATACAAGAACCTTCCACGCTGAGCCTATTCTGTCCGGATTACTCGTTTTGTCTAGAAAGGCAAGATTGTGATGAGGTCGGCTTTCTTACCGACCTCAAGTCTCGACTCGGATCAAAGGCGCAAGGACATAAAGCCATGAGGACTAGACTCTAGCGACCGATCTCTTGGCTCTATAAACGGCTCTAATCGTTAATGGAATATCTGTAGAAATAACCAACTCTCCTTGAGATCCTGAGACTGAGGAGAGACTCGGCGTCGCGCCAAGCTGACTAAGTTGGCGCGCGATACAATCGGGCTCAATCAGTCAGCGCTTTCCAATCCTTTCCAGCTTTTCAATTGCGGATATGGGCGGCTTCTGAGTGGTCGAAAGGGCCTGGGACCTGGGGACATCATGAGATAGACAACTCCTTTCTGGAATTTTTATATTTTAGTGAGATTTTCTCTTCTTTTTCTTCTCTTTTCTTCTTGAGTTTCTTAAGAATGAGAGCGATTTGGCGTTTACAATCTCGTAACAGCGCTATAAAATTTCAGACCTTGCCACTTGGATCATCTTTCCAGCGACCTATTTTGTCACCAGCGCATACTATTATTTCTCATAGACATTTTAAATCGCGAGCATATCACCAACAAGGAATCATGTCAGACTCAAAAGTCGAGGATACATCAAAGCCTGTTGAGACAAAGACCGAGGAGCTACCACCCTTGTCCGATCATGACTTTAAGGCTTATAACCGACTGGCTGTTCACATGAACTTCTTTGTAAGATCGACCCGATGATAGTTTGAAATCAGCGACTAACAGACTTATAGCACGATAACTTCCGAAGGTCGTGGAATTTGCTGTGGAACGCGTGCATAAATAACCGCAGACCCCAGAGTATGTCCCTCAAGCAGTTCATCATGGAAGGTCTTCAATTCGCAGAGCATCTCACTGTGCATCACAACATCGAAGAGACGTACATCTTCCCCATCTTAGCCAAGAAGATGCCCGAGTTCCGCGGTGGACGTGCTGAGCTGCTACGTCAGCATAAACAGATCCACGCGGGTCTGGACCATTTTGAAGAGTATCTCAAAAAGTGCCGCACTGGAGATGAAGAGTTTGAGTTAAGCGTGCTCAAGAGCAAGATGGAGACCTGGGGTGAGGTCCTCTGGACTCATTTGGACCAGGAGGTTGAGACTCTGGGTGCGAACAATATGAGAAAATACTGGACCAAGGAGGAGATAGCAAGAATCCCCATGTAAAGAAAACGGAATACACATGGGAATGTTTATATGATTTGTTATTTAGCTGTTAATCTATGTACATATAATTTGCAGATATCACCCAGCGCCCAGTTCTAATTCCCCCAAGCTTTTGATGAGGGATGGTATCAATCACGTTTCTATGTGCGAATGCTTCTTTGTTGGGGTTTTGCGCTTGCATGCATATACGACTGCACGTTCTTCACTCAATGCTCAAATGCCAAATCACTCTAAGCTGTCTGGCGCCATAGATCTTTCATCATCTTGGTCGCTGGCAATGTAGCAATAGTCGCGACGGCAATCTCAGGCATGAGACCCTGCTCAGTGCCCCAGTGAGCCGATAGAGGCATCCAGGGAAGAGTGGCAATGAAGTTGGCCTTCCAATCCGACTTCCACTCCTCCTCAGCGGTGACATCGCCGCTTGGCGTCCTGCGTGCACGTTCAACCAGCAAACGAACAAGTTCAAGAGCGACCCAGACACTCCATGAGCGAGCAGCATATAAACCGAGCTTTGCGCTGGTCTTCTCTGACAAGTTGGTTGCGCCCTTGCATGTCAGCCAACAGGCTCCCTCGCCAATGTTATAAACGAAGTTGCAGAGGATCTGAACGGTCATGAAAGCGACGTTGACCTTGTTGGGAGCAGCTAGCTTTTGGCCCTTCTCGTCAACCGCTTCACCACGTAGGCGTAGGACAAGATCTCTAGCCTCGAGATATGTTCCAATGATACCCCAGAAACGGTTCATGGTGCGCCATTCGCCCATCATGTTTGTGAAACCCTGGATATTTCTCGACAGGCCGAGAGCCAGTGTCGCAAGAGGCGGCGCAGTCGCAGTGGACAATACGACAGAAGTTGAAGGTGGTATTTTAAATGCCATCTCGACAATCTTACGAGCAGAGTGACGAAGAGTAGTCCGGCCGAGAATGTCGAGAATGGCTCCGATCAAACGAGCGACATAAGTTGTGAAGAGAAGGACAGTATCTGTGCCCTGGCGCGTGCGAA
The DNA here is from genome assembly GCA_004367075.1 of Fusarium incarnatum. NCBI lineage: Eukaryota > Fungi > Ascomycota > Sordariomycetes > Hypocreales > Nectriaceae > Fusarium > Fusarium incarnatum. The sequence goes on along the minus strand of QGDZ01000147.1, from coordinate 40,050 downwards.
TGACACGATGAAGGTGTAGAATGAAGTCATCGAGAGCTGCAGGCGACTTGAGGAGTCGCGCAAGAGGACTAATTTTCCTTGTTGAATTCTTTTCTGTAACTTCATCTTTCTTTGTGATTTTATGGTCGGCGACCGGAGGAGAGTCGGCGACAACGGGCTCCGCCGAGGGAATGACGATGGCCTCGGCGGGCGACTCTACGGCAGTCACGGTCTCGGTCTCGGTCATGGTGGAGGATGATTCGGAAGAGAGAAGCTCACAGTGAGCATTTGATGAGGAGAAAGAAATAGAGAAATGAAAATCACACAAAGACAAGGCGGTCTAAGAAATAGTAATGGAAATTAAAATGATCAAAAAACCTGGCACAAATGGTCGAACCACAAAGGTCAGATCGAGGTACCTTAAAACGACCTGTGGAGGTTATTAGCGGTTCTTCAACGTTGGTGGATCTTTTTTTCTTTTATCAATCAAATCTAAAGTGGGCTCAGCAGAAAAAGACAAAGATCGCAGTACTGACCGAGGCCGACAGGTGAAAGCTCCGCTTCCTAATGCCCGTTTGCCTCGGCAGTTTCGGGTGTCTGATTCGTTGCGGACGACCGAGATGCCACTCGAGGCTCCGTAAATACAGGGATCTCTTAGGGATCATCAGGGCTCCATCATGTCACGTCTTCTATAAAATCCCTCTACCGGATTAGGAAATTGTCTCCTGAGCCAGATGGTCATTCAAGACACTGAATACTATGCATCATGGGACCTTTATACTTGTTGACCCCATGGGTAAACCGTAAATGGCAAGGTCATCATGATCGGGTCTTTTCCCGTCACAATCACATGCAAATATCTACAAATAATACAAATAAGCTACGGGCCAAGACCCGATGCAGACTGCGCTTGCGCTTACTTCAAAACAGATGACGTTGCATGAACAAAGAGTATATACATATGCTGTATTTTGCTGGCAGCATGAGCATCGGAAGAATTGGCTATCAAGAGCCTAAAAGACGACCCCTTCTTAATGCTCGCAAAAGTTCCAATCCTGACTGCGCATGTTGTTTGTTACCATTTCCTGCTGTCCGGTCCTTTCTGCCATAAGTTCAGCCCGTATCTCCTTTGCCTCGTCCAGTCCGATAGGGAAGTCCATGTTTTCCACCACCATATGCGTTATCTCTGGAGGTAGCTTGCCGACTTGGTTGTTACCCTCTAGCAAGCTCTGCTCAAACCAATGCCGCTGTTGAGGCGGCACATTCGCGGTTGAGATGACCGGTATCAAGGGGTCTACCAAGAACAACGCGAGAATCTTACGATGGCCGGGTCGTGACTTGTCGGCGAGCTCGAAGGGGCTGACGTGATGCTGATAGACGTTGGGAAAGAAAAGCATCCTATCCTGCCTTGTGGTAACGCTCCCGATGTTCTGAATAGTGTCACCTCTCGCATCGATAGCGAAAACGTCTTCAATGCCATCATAATCGCTTTGCTCGTACCGCAACTCCATCATCAGATCCTCTTTGTTGGAAGACGTTCGGAAATCCAGACGAGACTCGGTGATATTCTCACAATCATAGTAGTAAAGAGCGGTTGCGCAGATGTGCTCGTTCAGCTGACCCTCAATATGCCATGAGCCTCCGTCGTAGGTCGGTTTCTCCGGTGTGAGATGAATATTTGCAAGCTTGACTATGACCTGTACACGGGATGCGTTATTGAACCATCCTGAGGTTTTCACGTCGTCCGGTGTAATCCTGAGTTGACCTGGATAGTTAGGCTCTGGCCGGCCTTCGGGATGGGTCCTCTCAAACCATTCACGATCGCGCTCCAGGCAATCGCTGTTCTTGGCCACTTTTCGGGGGTCCGGTCGAGGAGGCTCCCCTTCCTCCAGTGGTCGTGACCTCGAAGTACATCCTACGAAACGGGAACAAATGTCCGGTACTCTGCACTGCCGTTCGACATTCCTCGTGATAATACGCAGAAGTTGGAAATCCCGGTGCCATCTGTGGATAACATCCCAAGCGGGCAGAGACTTCTCAATGAATTTCTCTACTACCGGGTAGAGAGCAGCGTGCTTGATGGGGTGGGCGTTGTTGATATAGCTATCGATGCGAGGATGCTCCCCTGTTAAATCGACGTCGCAGGGAAGCCATTGGAAGCGTTTCGAGAAGAAACTATTAGGCAGGAATTTGTCGAATTCCTCTTCCCCCATGTCGAAAGCTTTGGCATCGAATTTTGGATCTTCTGGCACCACAACTCCTTTTCCACAATGAGCCAAAGCTTCTTCGACGTTGATGCGCTTATTCGGCAAGATGCGCGATTGCCCATAATAGAGAGGCCAGAGAGAGGGGTGCACAATGTCGAGCACTTTGCCATCACTACCAGGGTGCCAATCTTTCTGGTCCTCGGGAACATCTTCCAAAGGAGCAACGGCATCTTTGAGGGCCTGACGGAGATCTTGAGAGATCAGGTTATCTGATTTGATAGCAGCCGAGCTATAGTCCATGACAGGAATAAGACCTGTCTTTTGGTACAAGTCTGCTTTCTTGCGTAGCTCTTCGATGCATGCTGAAGCCATTTCCTGGGTGAAGTCTGCATTTTGACGAAAGCCTGCCCAAGGTAACTCGGTGGCCTCTTTCTTCCACTTATCAGCGATCTCTGGATCATTGACTTTGAGCCACCATTCGGGTTTGTTGGTGAGATCTTCTATGACTTTGAGCATGCATGTCTCGCGAATAGTCAGGGTTTTGGCTTTCCAGTCCTTGGGTTCTTCGTATTCGCCGAGGACTACGGGATACGGCTTTTCAACCATCATGTAGTTGAGGGGCAGGCCAAAGCCTGGGAGTTTGATGTCTGGCATTCTGATGTCGAGATATGCTGGGTTATATTAGCCCTGAGCTCTAGTCTAGAGGACAATATTCTTACCTGAACGGGCAAGCGCCTAGTTTTCGAGAAGTCGGTAAGCAGAAGAAGCGTTTGCTGCATCAATGAAACGAAAGGACAGAAAGGTGGTTTTTATAATGCTGTTTTATAACGAAGGAACGTCTGTAGGATGTAGGATTCACGTCGCACGGGCATGAACCCCGTCAGTCTCAGGCACCAGCCTCCACTCCTGCCTACCGCATTAGAGACAAAATAAGCCAGTCATCTTGGCTAATCCTTTATGCTATTTATTTCTTACACCTTGAGCCTTTAGTCTCAGTTATGTATCTGAGACCCCTACGTATCCTAGACTGAGGGTACGAGGCCATTTCTGGAGTGACCGAACAGCACAGACCCCAAAGGAATCCCTCATTCGAGGTAGGAAGCCTAGAAGAATCATCTATATTCAAGGCAGCAACGCCTACCTAGGTAGAAGAGTGGAGGAGCATGTATAGATCCATTGTCAACAAGAGGTAGCCTAGAAGATGGTTTACGCGATCGTTTCTGCTAATCAAGATCGCGCTCAAGACACGAAGTCACGTTACCTGTGAGACAATATCATTGACACATTTCTTTTGAGGTACAAATATCATCATTTTGCAGTTGACATACATGCCAAGATCAATTTTACCAGGGTCTGAACCTTGAAGATCTACCCACCAGCGCAGGATTACACCTAAAGCGGCAAGCGGGTGATGGAACTCGCATAGATAAACCAAGCGGTTTACACACTTTACGAAATTCAAGCCTCTTCATCTTACTCCTGATAGGCCTTTGACTGGGGAAAACGCCCGAAAAAGGAAGCTTGGCAAAGATGATGAACCGGCTAGATATCCAGGTCGAGCGTGCTTATGGCATTTCCTGGATCAGGAGATTGAGATTAGGTGTATATACAATGCTGAATACCTCTCAACGACGGGTTCCTCTCGATCTAGATTCTCATATTATAGATTGTTTCTCTTTTATACTCTTGTTTGGGTCTTTGACACCATCTGCGTAGAGTTCCATCCCCTCTTATAACGAACTCGATTGTCTATCGAAAAGGAGCCTCAGACCTTTGCATCGAATCCTCCTACAAGTAGCTGTTGTTGCAACCTCTCCCAATTTCAATCGATCCTCGTCAGACTCGTGACATCATGGTTCTCGTCAATAATATCGCTCCCAAGCCAACGGCACCTGCAACAGCTTTCAATCTCTTGCAACGAGCAGAAGCCAGCGATCAAATAGTCCTATCAGTTGCGCCCAACAATGTTTGCGGATACATTTCCGGGAGACTAGGCGCCAGTAGAGCATGTCCAGCTGAGGATCGTTGTTACTTCCATCCTCCGCCATCTTCATCAAACGGGGGCGTTTTCTGTTGCGGCAAAACAACTTGTCAATATCATGCTACTTGCATCAACTCACGAGACTACTTCCAGTCTAGTAAATGTGTCGGTGGTTGCGAGGTTGACAACTACACTTTAAAATGGTGAAACCACACCCTTACCATCTTTTAACGATTGTTGCTGATGACAAGCATAGTACCAATTCCGATGCCCCCTACTGCAACACAGTCTCATGGAAAGGAAACACGCTTGATTATTGGTGCAACGACCTCGATATCACAACCGCGCAAAGCGCAGCTCTTACGTACAAGGAACAAAAAGAACCCCCGAAATTCAGTACCGCCAATGAAGAAGATATCAGTTCGATAGATGCGGAAATCAGCAGGGCAAGGATAGGAGGCAGCGTTGACCCGGGCCCGACACAAACATCACAATCGATTGTCACTGAGACAAACAACGATGATGGCGGCTCAGAAACCCCTGTAGCAGTAATCGTGGGAGGCACAGTTACAGGTGTCGTTGTGCTCGCTGCTATGGGTTTAGGGTTATTCTTCTTCATGCGTCGCAAGAAGAAGAAGAGTGAAGCTAAAAGCCCCTCGGACGACCAACAAACGGAAAACAAAACTGCTTGGGCTCCGGGCCAGCAACCAGGTGCTCCGTATTACTACGACCCGAATTCACCTCAGAACAGCCTAGAGCCAAATAGACAATACGTTGCTGAGCTTCCGCCTCAACAGAACGTTGTTCACGAAGCCGATGGTCAAGCTGTGGCAGCTAAGCCTCAGGAGCTTCCTGATAATGGGAAACCTGCGGAACTTGCATAGAGAATCATGTGGTTATTTGGATGGAGTTTGTTGTTACGATCTAGGTAGCTATTGACTAACATTGTTTGTGTATAATCTTATTGTTCTTTTCTTCTCTCTCAACCTTGACTAATTCCTTAAATCATAAGAATTGTCTCCTGGAGGCATAAGAGATGAAATAATTTGGTCACTTTATGCAGGTGGCTTAGACTAGCATAGGCTACTTTATTTTGGTAGCCTAAGCTGCAGAGAACGATTCCTCTGTTACACCCACCTGTCAGTCTATATAAACAACATAGTAGATTAATGCCTGGTGATCGTCTGTACCTATCTAATCTATACCCTTCTTCTTAAAACACAGGAACGACAGGATCCACTATCAGGGCTGAAATAATCACGAGTCTGTATCAAAATATTCTTGGTGTCGGCAGGATGAATGGTTTACTGACGTAGGGTTCTTTGAGCTTATCAGTATGTATAATGATGATGATGGCTTCTCCATAATTTGCAATTTTTTAATGTTTGCAATGGATTGTGACTGTGGATGTTGCCGATTGAGAAGGAAGGCCCCAGTTCTATGCCAACTACGTCATGGCTTCTTTATCCTTCCCGTCCTTACCTTACTTAGGCTTTGACTACCCTGTCATCCAGTCTGCATGCGACCTCTTACTCAAATCATCCGACGTCTCACTCCTTAATATTAGTACACACATATCACATTCGGGCACTCAACACTACATTACCTGGTGGGTCTCTTCCTTTTTGTCATAAATTTGTATTCCGCACGGAGTACCTGATCTTGATAGCCGACCAGGCTTCCCCGGCGTCCAGGTATCATGGCTGCCAAATGGTCATTCAAGGCCCAACCAGGCGTTTTTGTTGAACTCACCGACATTGCTCATGAGTACCCTGGAGAAAAGGTCATCACACAACCGAATCTAGGCCTCATCCCGGGCCAGTCATACCCTTCCGACGATCCAGATGCTTCTTCTGATCAGCGTGATTGGGCTCGTCTTGCGCGGTACGTAAGATGGCTCAACCAGAATAGCTCCAACAATGTCGCATACAAAATCGTGTACTTGACACGGCATGGACTGGGAGTGCACAACAAGATGCACGCCCAAGTAGGGTCCGAAGCGTGGAATGTGAGTTGTTTCTAGAGCTTTCTTACGGTTCAGACACATGAAAGCTAATGAACGGACAGACTAGAGTATCTTTTGAGAATGGGGATGGCAAAGAAACTTGGTTCGACGCCTTTCTCACTGAAGTAGGCGAACAACAAGCCCAAGATCTCAACAATTTCTGGACAGACCTTATCAAAGTACAAGGTGCACCACTTCCCCAAACTTTCTACACCAGCCCTCTAGCTCGGTGCCTCCAGACAACAGACCTGGTCTTCTCCTCTCTAATGGCCACTCAAACACCCCCTCTACAACCCATTGTCAAAGAATTGCTCCGAGAAAGAATCACACGCCACACATGCGACTACAGACGTCCACGTACCTGGATAGCGGAGAACTATCCCACCTACCAAATCGAGGATGGCTTCGAGGAAGAGGATCAGTTCACTAATAGGGTGGAACCAGAGACCGATGAGGAGCACGTCGTGAGGAAGCAAAGGGCTCTGGAAGATATTTTCAACGAGACGCCTAAGGAATGCCAGTTCATCTCCTTGACAGTGCACTCGTATGCGATTCGAGCCATTCAGGGGGCGGTCGGGGCGGGCGTTTGTCGAACGAGGGAAGGCACCAGTATTGCGTTGCTTGTCAGAGGTGAGAGGGATGTTGATACAGGTGCAGATGGGTTGGACATTAATGATTATACCTCGGCTGATCCTGAGGCTGTAAGCTCACTGAGAAGGTTCTCCATGTGAGCTAATAACGACAGATAGACAAAAAGCGATAGCGCCAATAATACAGCGATAAATAGCAGATTATAAGCTCAACATGTAATGAGCCACAGGGTGTCAGAAGAATTGACCGCTGAAAGCATAAGGGACGAAACACTTTGGTCACCTTATGCCAGCTTAGGCTAGTATTTAGGCTACTTTATTTCTGTAACCCAAGTCTTGGACGATAATTCTTCTGTTACCCACCTAGATGGGTTAACTGCGATGCTTTTGCATGATCCGAGTCAACTCAATGTGTCATGAAGTATAAATGTAGGGCGATAAACTTAGAACCCATAGCTCGGAGTATAAGATGAACCCGATTTCCTTCTTCATCTTCTTCTCCTTCTTCTCTCGTCCCTACGGATGACACTTGTCAACATTGCGCACAGAAGTTACCAACTTCTATGTATGCTCAGTAGATTATGCAGTATCTTCATCGGAAATTCACTTGGATTGCCGAAGGAAGATAAACCCAAGAGAAGCTTCATCAGTGATGAGACAAGACTGCCTATGTTGAACCGGGCATGTGTCTGGTAACGAAACAGCAGCGTATGTCTACTGAGATGGATATGAGAGAAGCTTAGCATTGGATCGATAGCTAGCCAGGGCAATACAACACATGAGTTAATGTCTGACCATACAGCAGGAACAAATTTGTATACGCAGGCCAGGTGCACAGTCCTGTTTCCAACATCCAGCTCCATCTCCATCTCGAGTTCCGTCTCCAAATACGTCTCCAGTTTCATCTTCAGTCCGTCTCCAGCTCATATCCAGCTCATATCCAGTTCCGACATCCAGTCCCAACATCCAGTTCCAACATCCAGTTGCATCTCCATATCCGTCTCCATTCCCATGTCCACTCGATATTTTGTCCCAGTGTTGTCGGGATTGGACCTGGGGGGTCGCGTTGACAACTAACGGCCGTACGTACTTGGCGGCGAGCAATAGGAACGTAGAGCCCTTCTTCCTTTTTGTTAGTCCCATATTCATGTCGCGGATCAGTTGAGCAGCAGCGGCGTCAATAGGAACTCAAAAGAAAAGAAATGCACAAGAATTCCTCTCTCCGTCGCTGCACCCCAGTAGGATAACACTTGTAATCGTTGGTCAGAAGATTCTGCAAGTCTTCATTGGTTTTGCGCGGATCACTGAGAAAAGGTTCATCTCAGAAGAGATAATACAGAGTGTCTGATATGTCATGAGGCAAGGGTTGGGGGATGACGATTGAGATGCAGACGTCGTGTAATGATATTAGTGGTATGAGGCTGATGTGGGAGGGGGAACAGGAGCCGGAGGATGACGAAGAAGAAGAAAGTGGAAGAAGAACAGAAGAGGACCAGACTGGGGTTTTATGTTCGAACGTAGTAGACATGGCACCTTCTTTGTCATTCTCTGGTGCGAGCGTATCCTACCCCTCGAAACACTTAAGCTTACGGGATAGGAAGTAAAGATGCGGATACTTGTAACTCCAGGGAGGCAGGCTTCTGGTTCTTTCCTCCTCAACCTTCTCCCGAATGGTTGCGATACCATTATTGGCCCTCCTGATGAATTTTATCTGATAGCGATGGAAGGTGCTCACTTTGGGTGCCTCGGAGCGTTCTTGACCCTCTGCCAAATGAAACCCATGACTATCGATGGAGGAAAGAGCCATGCATTCATGTGAGGGTCATACCGGACGCGGGCCCAGTGTCACCTGCCTACTTGTATTTTTCGGTTAGCCAGTTGAGAGTTACAATCGTCGCTCTTTCCTTTGCCCGAATATCAAATCTACACAAGGAAACACACTGCGAATGTCGGCGAGAGCAGTGATGACCAGGGAAGTGACAAGAAGCTGGTTGTCTAAACTTAGGTATCAAAGCATACAGCTCAATACATTGAGGTTCCGAACTAGCATGAAAAGAAGAACATTGCTCTCAACAACGATCATCTAAGGCAAATAAATACTTGCCCAAAGAATCTCATTAAAGATAAAGAATTAAATGGTGCCACTGGCACATAATATACAAGAAGTCCTGTCGCCCTTACGCTATATCATGAATTAAAAACGCTGCCCATGCAACATTGATTACTAGGTAGCCAACGAATATATAAATGTGTTGTTTCGTCACAGTTTACCACCACTTGAAAAGGGTGTTCCACTTCTTCCAGGGACCACGCTTGGAGGGAATCTTGTCCTCAGGGATAGAGATCTCGTAACCGTCGTCAATATCCTTGGAAACAGACTTGGAAGTGTAAGAGTTGTCGTCACTCTGGAGCCACTTGTTGAATCGGCCCTTGTCCTTGTGGCGGTAAGACTCGACGGGCTGGGGAAGAACCTTTGTGCATTCGGTGAGACTGTTGATGTTGTTGACGCCCAAGAGACTGAGACGGACGTAGGCGCGGGCATAGTCCTAAGAAGGGGTTAGCGGGATTCATATGATTGATTCACAAGCTGTTGGCACTTACCACGTTCCAGGCGGCTTGACCAGTGCTGCCGCTGGCAAAAGCCTCAAAGGCAGGTTTGGTAAGAGGGTGTTTGGCGAGGACCTCGTCACTGGGGAACTTATAGACACGCTTGGGGGCATTGTTATCGAGAGTTTGCTGATAGAAGAGGATATCCCAGACACCAGGGGTGCTGTCCTGAGGATCACCGTCACGGTCGATGTTGGTGTGGTGTTGCTGAGAGGTTGTGTGAGCGCCGACAAGGGCGACGAGATCATCAGGGCCAATAGTCTTGTCCTTGAACAGGTTGATGAGAGTGAGGGCATCAGAGTCAACTCGGGGCAGAAGGCCTCCGATATTGGCCTTGGTACTATCCTTGCGGCCGACGAAAGAACGAACTCGGGGTCCAAGAGGGCAAGTGACAGCAGCAATGTTGGAGCCCATCTGGATAAGATCGGCCATAGTGACCTGAGTGAAGCCGTACTTGTTGTGGTACTTGTCGTAAATAGTCTGGTAGTACTCTCCAATCTGCTCGAGACCCTTGTTCTCACCACGAGTAATCTCATTCGCAAGGATGATAGAGCCATCGGCGCCGCCTCCCTGAGAAGAAGTCTTCATGGACCAGGTACCAGCATCGTGGAAGCCAATGCGGACAGCATAACGAGCCCATCGGGTGCAACGACCAGCTTCACCTCTGAAGCGGGCTTCAAGCTCGTTGGAGATGTACTGCCAGACACAGCAGGTATCGCGCTTGCATCGCTGAGAGTTCATAGAAGGGCAGCCAAGGTAGCGCTCACGGCTGGTAGGGTTGCCGTTTCCTTGGAGGATCTTCTTGATATCACGGCCGACTGAAGTGAGAGACTTGTCGCTGGCGCTGCGGAGGTCTCCAAGAAGGGAATGAGCGTCGAAGTTGTCTCCAGACCAGCCACTTTGGCCGCCGCTCTGGCTTCCACCATTGCTCCAGCTGTTACCGCCGTTGCTTTGGCCGGGCCAAGAACTGGAGCCTCCTCCATTGCTCTGACTTCCACTGTTGCTCCAGCTATCACCTCCGCTGCCTTGGTTTCCTCCATTGTTCCAGTCATCGTTTCCACTGCTCTGAGCACCTCCGCTGCCCCAGCTGCTTCCTCCACTGTTAGAGAAAGGCCACTTGTTACTGCTCCAGCCACTGCTCCAACTGCGAGCGGCAATTCGTTCGATCTCTTTCATGGTTTCTCCCATGCTAGAGTGAGCGGCGACTTCAGGGATGGGGGCCGCAGCCAAAGTGGCAGCGACGAGGATATTGAACTTCATGGTGTGGTGTGTAAAAGGTTCGAAGGATTACGGACGACTTATAAGTAAATTAAGAAATCTTGAAAGAGAGACTGTGCCTGTTGGCTTGTAGAAAGAACGAGTGTAGATATTATTAGAACGAATGTATGAAAGAATGACGAGAGGTGAAGACGCCTGTAGAAGACAGAATCAGCTCTTGGCAGACTCGAGATGAGGGAGGAATCATTGTATACATATATATATCGAAGACTCAACCGACTAGTTCAAAGCCTGGTCGAGTTGTCCTGGTCAGACGCCGAGAACTCTCGGCACGTCGATTCCAGACCCCCAGTCTTTGCATCTAGCCTTGTCATTAGCTTTGCAACTATTAGACCTCGATCAAGAAACATCACAAGAAAAGATGCTTGAGATGAACCCTGCACTCATCAGCGGGAGCGCTTTGTGTCTGGAACCCCTGGATATGGGGACAATAGTATCAGTGCGTAGTAATAGCTCAACTGCCACTCGATATTGTAATTTCTTCCCTAAAAGTCAAAGAATTGCTTTTGTTCGTTTCCAGTTAGAGGAAAGGTCGTCCCAAGTTGAGCAAAGACGTTTTTGCAGCAAGGATGTGGATCCTCGTTACGTGGGGAGCGTTGAGGCGTTGGCGTATGACGCCTCCTCCTATTAAAAACGAACTAGAGTGTTGTCTCGGCTGAAGCGGTTGATCGTCCTTGGTGTGAGTGTTCTAGCTGATGTCCAGATCTCTTGGTAACGGGTTTAGAACGGACAGCTACAAGGATTCTAATGGGTGACATTTCGCGGACTAGAGACAGTGATGATGCTGTCAACAGAGCAGGTCGATACTGCAATGAACAGATCAACACCGGACGAGCCCTGTGATAGGGATAACCCTGCCTTTTCACAATGTCCTGCTCTTTGACCATATCACATTGTTCCTGGTCGTTGAAGACCATGCTGCCTCGTATCTGTAGTTCCCAGGGGGTCATGCAGCTGCGTGTAAGATGATACGCCCACGAGTATCCGACTCCACATGGTGATCAACAGCTGAGTACAGGCTCTGCCTCCTTTTGCTGGCCCAGGAATACTTTCTCAACCATGAACTCGAGTAACTTTCAGCTGAAATTACCCTCTCCCCATTGGGCAACTCTGTCTTCAGAGCAGGTTAAGCGCCGAACGCCAAGTCTCGAATTCCGGTGGATCGAAGATCACGGAAATGATCCTGGCTCAGGTGGGTACAGATACAACAGTCAGACAGAACCGACAGAGCGGGAGCCAAGGATATGGATTGAGCGGGAGAAGCAAGGCAATGCCCAGTAGATGGCCTCTACCTTTGTTTGGCGTTTCTAACATTTCATTCTTTACTTCTGAGGAAAAGGGAATACATTGTCAGGCTACTCAATGTTATGTTCGTGATAGGGGTTTCATGTCGTCTCTTTTAGTTCAGCCACTCATCACATGATTGATCAGCCACGCAGGTCTTTTCTTCTTATGCTTAATTAACGACACTGTTTATATGGTTGTTCTAGATTTACTCGCTATAATTACAGCTTACAAGGTCCAGACTTCACTTCCCACAACGAACAAACCCGGTCTATCACACTAAAAGGATCGAGATATCCAATCAAGTCATTGCCAAAGTAATAGTTGGCGAAGCATCTCGGAAATTTACCCCTGGCACTAAAACGCAGTTGTGGCAACCCCTACCAAAACGAGCGCTGCCTTTGTTGGAATAGCTCATATCAGCATTGGTCTACCGTACTATAGGTACATAAACGGTGACTGAAGGTAACTTGACTGCTCACATAGCGCCGTGCAATGGAGCTGAAGATTTGTACGCGAAGTGGTAACCACGGATTCTGAAACAAATAGATTCATTTTCTCCTACCGTCGGGTACATGGGTCTAATGCACAGCTGTCCCGCAGGGCGTCAGAAGAATTGACCGTCATAAGTATTAGAGATGAGATAGTTTAGTCATCTTATGGTAGCTTAGAGAAGCATTGAGACTACTTTATATTTTGGTAATTAACCTAAGCCTTAGATGACATTTCTTCTGTTACCCACCTGGACCGGTAGGATAGGTACTAGATAATATGACCTAAGATCTCTCATCCTCTCTGATCTTCGTCAGGGTCCGGCTATCTCTGTGGACCACTTGCGCACGAGTTATTTGAGTGAACTCAAACTCAGAGCTGTCAAATCTCAGAGCGCGCTTTTCCACAGTAACCTGATTTGTGTTGTGTCGCCAACGCAGCAGGTACCCGCAGTTGATAAGAATCACCAACTCTTTCAGTGCCGGATGCTTCGCTCTAATCAGACGGAAGACATGTCTGAAGCGAGAAAGGTGACGAGAGCCGACCAAGGCAGGAATGTCTCGATCATCAACAAAAGGGCACCGCAATGAATGAACATAGCGCTCCAGGTTGGGTAGCTTCTCCTGCAGTGTTTGGCCCAGTTCCTTGCACCGGTTGGCCTGCCAGGAGGTAATGTCAGTAAAGCTCGATCTGTACATTCTCAATGAGGGGCAGGACGTCACTTACACATCCTTGACAGGGATCGAGACGTGAGTATCGGTAAGGTTCTGCACAAAGACCTTCCAGAAAGCCCAGGGACTTCAATCGTGGGAAAACTCTAGCAATGTCGTTTATTTCCAGCGTCGGGTTGTTGAAGTTGTGCATGTGCATGTAAAGATCTTCAAGGTGCTCAAATTGCCCCCGAAAGCAGATCATGCTGGGTAGACACAAGGTCTTCAATTCAGTCCCAGCATACTCCACGAAAGCCTCACAGTTCTTCAATGATCCCAGCTTAAGACGTTGGAGCTTGAGGCTAGGCATAACGCGCAATTCGGATAACAACGCTTCAAGATGATTTCGGCACAGACTGGTAATGTCCAAAGAAAGTGATTCGAGAGAGACCATCGCCTGGATGCTCTCTGCAAACGTCATTGACATTTGCTCTCTTCCGTCTTTCCCAGCATGAAAGGGAAAGGGACCGTGACAGCCAATCGGGCCCTGGTCGCCAAAGGAAATAGCTGCTTCCCTAAGTTGCGGCGACGACTATTCAGCATGCATACGGTACATATATAGAATCCACTTTCACTTACCTGATGAATCTGAATGTCCCGTGATGTTCGTCTGAACTCAAAAATGTCTCGAACCAGCGGAGGATTTTGCGAGTGTTGCCCAAAACTTTGACTCGAGACCACACCATCCTGGCCAGACTTTCTCGAAGTGGATGACATGTTGATGACAGAGCTATGATCTCTTTTTTGCTGAGCAGAGCGGCGATACCTTGAACCAGCTCGTTGGGAAGCTTCAAGAGCTTGGGGTATGAAGAGTGATGTTCGTCCATACTGTGCTTGTGCTGATCAGTTGGATACAATGACTGAGGGAAGAATGTAATAGTGAAAAGGAAGAAATAATAGCCTTTGCGGGAAGGCCTAGAGGTAGGTTCACCGGTTGCAGGCAGCAGAAGGTTTTTGGTGAATAGGTCGCAACTGGCGGGCGGCTGGCGGCACTGCCAGCGCCGCGAATCCACACATCCACAGATAGGTACTCATTCCAAAATCACCTGTTACACAGGTAGGTCGTTTGTCCAGTGCCGTGATCTCATATTCGTCTCCTGGTGAACTGCTCAGGGGCATCCGCAAACATTTTGTTTGTTGATTCTAAGAGATCTTCACCTCACTTCTCAGTTGCCCTCACCACCAATTCCTTCACTTTTCAGCATTCGTCAAATAAGTATGAACTTCGCCAAGGCCGTTTACCATGTATTTGGCTGGCATCATGAAGCTCTAACTACTTGAGTGAGGCTCAGGAAGATGGCAACGACCTCGTGACCCGAATCATCATTTTGAAGGTCTTTAGGTAGACCCTGACGATCATGATGATAGACAAGATGAAAATGCTTGTTTAACTGAATGGTGATGGCAATGTCGATGTTGGTGCAAGCTTCGAGAAAGAAAACGATAGCAGACAATAATTTCGAGCATGTCACTCATGGCAGAAAGGGTGAAGAGAATGGCAGCGGTTAGTTAATACCTACCTCCCTTACCTTAGTAGTATCTACCTACTGTAGGTAGGTGTAGACATGTCACAATACAGTTAAGCTTTTCACATTATCACAAATAGGGTCACAAGGAAGCATACAGACATCACAGTTGGAGACAATAGGTTATAAATCAAGACAAATATCATTGCTATGGATCCAGTCGAGCAGTTCGCCCTACTACTCCGGATATACATGAAACGCCAATGATCCTAGACGCCTGCTTATCATTCCCTCCCAATCCAAGTTTTCCGGTGCCCTCAACCCCCTTATATGCACATCTCATTACCCTAGGGCCAACACGCCAACAGAACAGACCTCACTAATCTAGACGAAGAGGACTGTGTACAATGATCCTCAAAAACAGAGGGGAACAAAGAAGAGACTGAAGAGAGAAAAAGAACAAATAAACGGATACAAAATTCCTGGCGTCGGGCCCGACGAGATGTAGCTTGAACAGTGGGAAGAGAATATGAAGAGAAGAAAATGAAAAGGCTTATTGACAAACATGTCCAAGGGATTGAAAAAAATGTGAGAAGACACCTGGCTGAGCATTTTCGTAGAGGCATTCAATCGTGCATCGACGTTGTTACCAGAAAAGGCTTTTGGGTATGTGACGCTCTGTTGTTGGCTCACTCAAGGTCGTCGCGAGATGCCCGCATCATCATGAAAAGCTTGCGTGAATCAATCGAAATTCAGAATGGCGCGATCGTTTTTTGACATCATTCGTAGATAAAACACTGAGCAAAAGGCAATGAAGGATCTTAGTAGGCATCCTCGTCAGTCCACTCGCTACCAGAAATGATGCGGTTTCCGTCCTGGTCAATCATAACAGGCCCATTGTAAGACCCTTGCGGAGGTATTCCGCGTATGCGTTTAGATTGACTGCTTGCAGGACGGGTTTGCTCTGGGGAGAATCTCTTGGTTCGAGCAGCTTTTAGCCTAGCATAGTAGGCATCAGAGACATCGACTTCAGGTTCGCTAGTGTCATCGTAGGTTTCCCAATTCTCAGACCCTGAGATATTGGTGGAGGCCATAGATTCGCCAGAGATCTGTCGAGGAGGGGGAGGAGCCATTGGACGGTAACCTTGTGAGCGGATAGTAGCGTAGGGATCGTGGAAGCTTTCCTCGCTAAAGCTTGGGTGGCTGCTGTAGTGAGAGGTGTTGCTTGGGTAGCTGTACTGAGAATTATCAGAGTTGGATCGAGCCGTTCGTGGACGGTCGTCGTAAACGTCCTCTGGCTCGACTTGGCGAACAATGCTAGTAGCAAGGCCGACTGATTTGTAGGGGTTCATGGGAGCTTCAAACTCAGCCTGAGCCATCAAATCGCGCATCTTGGGTGGAGGCGCTCTCATCATGGACTGGCCTGGTCGGTAGACATCAGCACAGGACTCAGCCCGAGGGCGTTCGGGAGAGTTGTTTCCGTGCTTCATGTTGGACAAAGGAACTCGCGCCGGGATTCGCGACGGGCTTCTTGCGGGGCTGAGAGGAATACTGGATGTGGAGGCATGTGTCTGGTGTCCGGGACGCATGGGAGGCGCGGCAGTGGTAGGAGTTCTGGTCATGGATCGAGGAGGGACAGACTTGGTATTGATGCGGCTGGGTACTGCCTTGGGTGGTTTGGCAGTTGAGGGTGGAGGGCCAGCAGGGGTTTTGGAGCGCGGTGGTAGTCCGCTCGTCTTGGAATTATCAGCAGCCTCGATCTCGTCCAGGAATCTCTCGCCGAAAACAAGGAACGATCGTCCATACTCATCTTCCCACTTGGAAAGTATCTTGCGCAGCTCAGCGGTGATCTTGGGCAGTTCCTTGGCAATGCGCTTTCGCATCTTCTCCTCGCGGAGCAGCTTGCCAGGGTCTCGCTTCTCACCCTTCTGGCCACGACCCATGAGTCTCGAGGCATCTTGACTGGATGCAGCGAGATCGTCGCGCTCCTTCACAAGAGTCTTGTATCTGTCGATCAAAGCAAGAGTGGGGGCTCGCTGTTCCTTGAGAGTTTCGAGGCGGGCAACCTCACGTTCATGAGCCTCCAGAAGAGCATCACTGTAGACATCGGAAAAGGCAGGTGTGAACTCAAGCATCTCATCCTCGCTGAAGTAGAGCGCATCCCAGAGTTCTTGAAGCTTGATGCGAGTGTCCTCGACGAAAAGGTGAAGGTTTTGGCGCTTGAGTTCGTTTAGACGAGCAAGCTCATCCTCAAACTCGTTGATCTGTCGAACACCACAACCCCGGTTGGCGTTAAGGAATGGCTTGGTTTCACTCTCATCAACGCCGAGCTTGATCCAGAGAGCTTCAACAGAAGCCCTGAGTTGGTTGAGCTTCTTCTCTCGGTTCTTCTTCTCATCGGAGAGTCTGTCACGCTTGGCACGGAGACGGTTGATGTCTTCCTCATGCAGACCAAGCTGCTCGGGAGCATCGCGGTAGTACTTGACGATGGCACCGTCTTGTTGCGCTTGGGGAATGCCAAGCTCTGCCCAGAGTCCAATCGTCTGGTCGGCAAGGGCTTGAACTGTAGCAATACGACGAGAATACTCCTCATAAACTCGTGTGAACTCGCTGTCAAGCTTGTCAACATATGTGGCAGAAAGGTCGAAGTTGGCAGGGATGGATTGATTTGGGCCTGTAGGGGGCAATGGGATCTGGACAAAGGTGGGTTCGAGATGCGAAGAGTAGGACTCGAGTGCCACTACGAGTTCTGTATTATGGTCAGCATATGGAACAATAGCTTGTCATGATAGACGCACTCTTGACTTGTTCGAATCGCTCCTTGTGGATGCGACTAATTTGTGTGTGTTTCTCCCTTAGTTGTTGGAGGCATCGCATTAAAGGATATGTGATGGTGAGTTCGTCGTCCTCTTGAGAGCGGCGGCGATTTGTGTCGTCGAGCGAGGCTTCCATTTGATGGATGATGGTAATGATCTTCTTTGCTTCTTCGATCATTTCCTTCTTTTCTGAGTTGACGAGTCGCACTTGGCTGCTGAGGGCCTCGGATAGTGCTGAGAAGAGCTACGCAAGTCAGTAACGCATCGACACTTGTGTCGCAAACTGATGTAAACATACCTCAGACTCTCGAGCTTCGCGCTCATGATCAGGAACACCGATCTCATCGAAGAGACCGTGGAGCTGGCCAATACTGTTGTTGACCTGCTGCGCAAGGTAGCTAGTGTCGACCATCTTGTTCAGGCCGTGAGCGCCGTCGCTGAAGGAGGGGAAGACAATCGGGGAACAATGCTATGTACAAGCAATTGAAGGAGCAAGGACGCCAGCTTGGAGACGAATGCGCAAAAACGTATGTAGGGTGGGTGTACTTGGAAAATAGTGTGGGCGTGAATCGTGGACTCGGCAAAATGCAATCGGGGTCTTTAGTACGGAGTACAGTAAGGTTGTTTACTTTCTCTCCCAGGCGGTCATCGAGCAGTGAAGTCGTCGAGGCGTAAATAGCATCATATGCGCAATGCGAAGCTGTGGTTGGTAAATGCCATGCAACGCAAAAGCAAACTCGCGATGGGATCTTTTGGAGTTGAAGAAAAAAAAAGAACGAAAGACCTGACGTGGGAGCGGCTGAGACAAGATGAGAATGAACGTAGATGATGGGCCTCAATTATGGAAGTATTCTTTCACGAAAGAGCATCGGGTGCAGTAAACGATGGGAAAGAGAGTTGCTACAGCAACTTCCCCCCAGGGTTTAATTGGCGGGCGTATTTGGAGTGGCCCAGTGTTTCAGCACGGTTACCCCGCTGTAGGTCGCTTTTGGCAGGGATATCCCAGGGCTGTGAGGCCACTGAAAGCTTGGTCGAAGCGCTATTGATCAGCTGCTGTAACTACGATCCAGTTATTAAAGCTGATGATTGGCCTGTAGTGGGCATCCTCTTTCAACATCCCAGGATCGCCTCCCATCCTAGGACAGCATTTGGCCCGTCCACAATGCGTGAACTGGGAAAAAGAATGGAAATCTTGTGGTGTAGTTCGTTTCCGCCTTTTCGCCCTGCTATCGAATGATTAGATTCTTACGTGTAAGTGAACATCCATTTCTATATCTCGGTTAATAAGTATAGTTAGTACCTATATCAAAATAGCCCGGGCAATCCTCCGTGATCGATCAACAGATTCCTTGTTTTTCTACCCCGTTGTATCTCCATCGCAAATCTAACCTGATTATCCATAGTTTGCAGGTTAAAGTACAAGCATGAACCCGCATCTGTGGTCCGAAGGCGCAAGCAAGCAAGCAAGTGTGTTTGGCGTCTTCGCTCCAACTCCTTGCATACAATAGGCAGATTTTAGTCTTTTAGACTGGGTTTGGATCGTCAGATTCGTTGACTTGCATGTGCGCAAGGCTATGATAAGCGAATCACAACTCCGCAAACGGCATCAAAACAAACCAGTCATCTCTGTATCACAAGAAGGGAGGAAGAGGCTAACTTAAAAAGATGTTGAGCCGCAAGCAGAAATTTGTTTTCCTCCCCACTTAGACGGATAGAAAAAAGTATGTGCACATAGATACCCGGTATCCATCACTATTAGAAGCGGC
This sequence comes from Fusarium incarnatum, assembly GCA_004367075.1. NCBI lineage: Eukaryota > Fungi > Ascomycota > Sordariomycetes > Hypocreales > Nectriaceae > Fusarium > Fusarium incarnatum. Next base: position 20,869 of record QGDZ01000147.1, on the reverse strand, counting down.
ATTATTGTAAACAATTGCTATGTGAATCAAGTTTTCATTGGCGAAAGACCCAGGCCAGCGGCTGAGCTGCAGAAGCTGTAACTTGCTTTGTTCTCACGCTTATCTCGATCTCTATAGTCTCTCTCACCAGACTCACCACTTCACAGGGATGTAAACAAGGCAACAAAACAACGGTCCCCTGGGATTGCCATAGCTACCCCTCGTCTCGTCTCATCCGTCCTTCGTCGCCGAGGTTCTATCCTTGAACACTACCTACCGCTACCGATTTCCGAGAACCAAGTAACTGTATCCGTAGTCAAGGCCCAAGCTCCAAGACCTTCTCTATCAATCTAGTTATTGCTGGGCATCGTCATATTTCTCCTCTTCTTGTTTGCACATGCTAAATTAGATCGTGCTCCCCGCGTGGTTCATCGGTGATCAATGCTACTTGTCGCAATCTAACTCTCCGTGCCGTTGAGCTATCCATAATTAAAGACGTCTCGAATATCAATTTCTTTCTATAATTACATCCGCCTTCACCATCCCATCAAATCTCGCCTATGTTGTATCACAGACTTCGTTGATACTGAAGCACTTCTGATACAGACGCCGGATCCTGCAATGCAGCAGCTATTCGTAATCGCGTCAGAGCAACAGTCATGCCCCTGTTGAAGGCTGCAGCTCTCCTCCCAATGAAATGTCGTGTTTTCTATAGAAGCCGACAACATGAAAGTCGTCATCATGCTCATTGGGTGGCATATCAAAGCCCAAGATGCATATGCATACAGTCTCGTATAGGTTGCGACCCCAGCCTTCGTTATCCAAAGTCCAGCCTCCTCAGAGTTTGAAATGATAATCTCTCCTAAAACGAGATAATGCCGAAGCCTCGATAAACCACTGGCATTCGAGTGAGCTTGTCGAGATCAACGTTGCTAGCTGCTAAGAGTACCGTGCTTCAAGTGTCCTCGGAGTGGCCGTTTTCACTACCGTGCACCCTACTAGTTCGAAATTGTACCAAGGGGAGGCCCATAGGAATGACATTCGCGCTGTTGAGGAGCCATTGATCTCCGTGATAGCGGTCTGTCCTTGTGGCTGTGGTCATTGCAAGCCGGTAGTCCGAATTGCCTTATGAAACCTCAGTCTTATCCATCAAGGCTCAAAAAGTCCCATATTAAGTACTTCGGAGAGATTGCCCGAGACAGCGAGTTTCATAAATGTCTGAAAACTTTGTTTGGGTATCTTCCGATCACATCGCGCTCCAGGATGGCATGCCATTGCCTTCGATGCCAGCCTTCAGGCCATTGTCGCTCATCTCCATAATACCATACATATCCCATGATAGGTAGTTTTGGAGATCACTTAGATCGACAGCTTGGTGATCCATATGGGAAGTTGTAGCTCCAGGTGGTGTCCGTTGAGACACGGGCTGCTCATGTTGTAGCTTAGATCGTGCAGGTGTCTCCTCATGTTGACTACTTGACGGGTGTCCAGAGGCAGATCCGGCTCCTATTTTGGTTGAAGTTGGGCTTGTACTTCCAACCTTGCTCCAGGCATCATGGTCAACCGGCTTGACATCGGCGCTCTCACCTTGAGCAAGACGTGCTAGACCAAGCGCTCCCAGGGCCTCATCAGGACTACTGATGACCGGACTTCCAGAAAGAATTGGCGACCTATTTAGACTGTTAGCGACTGAGTCACCTTGAAAGTTAATTGAGGCATACCTCTCCTCATCACCTTGCTTAGGACGGTCGCTCATATGCTCGTCCTGTGCGAAGGTCTTGCGAATCTTAGCTAACCATCGCTCCGTCGTAGTCGCCTTTATCATCGTCAGTAAGGACCGCCACAAACTTTTCCTACAGTGTTCCACGTACCAGGGAGTCGGCCAGCGGAAATAGGGCAGCCATTGTCCGTAGAATCTTGCTATTACTTTCCACAGCATTGATAGCGTCCACAACAATAGTCTCAGCATCTGGCCTACTCAGATCAAGCAGTCTTGCGATGTAGTACAGCATCACTCGGCTGCTATCATATGCGAAGCATGGTAGCAAGCTATCAGCCAAGTATCTTGCGCCATGTTGTACAGCCTCGGCCAATATAGTAGCAATTTGCTTTGCATGGTAAAAGCAGTCGACTTGCAAAGACTGTAGGAACTCTTCTTGGTTGGGTGGGAAGTAGAAGGGCTTGATTAGCTTGAAAAGGTCGGGCATGGAAATTCTGTAAAGATCCAGAAGGTTGTGGTGATAAGTACAGTGAAGCAGGACAAGTGAACCGAGCTGGTCAGATTCAAGGCGGGCGTAGATGGTATCGGTAGAGTATGAGATGAACTCGGGGAGGTGTCGGCCCCATGCTCGCAGGTCAGCATCCAGGGCGGCAAAGTCGGATTCAGGAAGCCATGGAGGTGGACTTGTATTCAAATGCTTGACATATCTGTCTTCCCGTTAGTTATCTGGGTGTTTTTAAAGAGGGGGTTTACGTTTGCTACTGACCTGACTACTCGCTTCCAAAGAGTGACAATTCGAATATAGTATGCCATGATACCCATATTAGCAGCAGGTCTCCGTGGGACAATAGCTGGAGGTAGGAATTGAAGGACATGTCCTACACCAAGAGTCTCAGTCACACATGGGATTCGGAGTCTGAAATTACGCTCATTGCACGGCAACTGGATCTTGATATCGGCTTCACGGAGGAGCGTCAGCTGGTCCACACCACTGCCTGTCCACGCATCCAGAATATAGCAAGCCCACATGAGCCTTCGACGACTCTCCTTCTCGACGGCCGGTGGAGAGGACTCATTTGCTTCTGCACAGAGGATATCTGGAGAGAACTCGACGTTGAGTTGCAATGCATGTGCCATTCTTACAGCTAGGCCACTCAACATGAGAGCTTGAGTGTACTCGCCTAATCTGAAGTGGAAGTCATAAAGCAATATGCATGTCTGGAGAACTGTCAGTTACTTATTAACTTGAGCATCGAGTGAGCGCTTACCATCAGTCTTTGGACTGAGATCTTTCCAAAATTGGTGAGAACCAGCAATTCGGCTTTTTGCGCCCAACTATTTCCCGCAGCCCTTATCAAGCCTGCCTTGGCATCTTGATCCTCTACATTGACGGATAGAGCATAGAATCTATATCATCAGCTTCGGATTCTCACTCATCGATGGTGAGACAACTTACTTGGCACCTTGGGCGCAGATGATGTGTAGCAATGCTCTTTCATCTTCAGACTCAAAGCCCTTATCTAGATGTCGGGTAAAGGACGGTCTATGAACAAAAGCGAAGCATCGGAGAGGGTGAATGTTTGCAAAGTAGTGATCTACCACAGTACGAATATTGTTTGAAGATGGGAGGGCTGAGGACACAAGCCTACGAACATGGTTAGTGATGACTCGGGTTTCTCGGGTTAGACATGGAACTCACCATGAATGAATGGACAATTCAGTGTCATCGGCGAAATCTATGGGCGGGTCTATAGCACTGGTGTCTCGGGTGCTCGACCGGTGGGATGCTGCGATATCAGTTTCCCGCGACTGGATGAGACTGGGTGACATGAAGCTATCTCCAGTGACCGAAGATGCGTCCAAAGAAGACTCCAATTCTTCCTCATTTGAACCTGAAGTCGGAGCCTTGCTGAGATTTCGGGCCCAGCGAGGAGCCGAGCCTCCGTCGTATTGGCATTCTAAATTACGGGCGCAGCATCGCGAACATCTCGGGCGGTCGCCATCGCATTTTGTTTTTGAGACACGACAACTCGTACATGATCGGTAAGTTCGGATCTTTCTCAGAGACACAGGCACTGATCCACGCCGACTGCCAGATTTTGAGCCGTCGTCATCAACACACTCGAGTTGAAGACGTTCGCAGTTGCGACAGCCGTTGGGTCGACCATCGCATTTGACCTATGTATGTATGTGAGTAACTTGACAAAATAAAATAAAATAAAATACGACACTTACCTTTCTTGCCCGACAAACTCGACAGCCCATGATAATGTTGCGGTTGATGTTGACGCTGGAAAGACTTTCACTATCGGCAAGACTACGAGAGGCCTTTTGTCCAGGATTGGAGTGAAGATCTTCCATGATTACGATTACTATACCTTATTTTACGCAAGATACAGGTGCTGTAGACAGGCTAGGTATGGATTCATATGGCCCTGGTTCAGTGCGAACGAGCTGACGATGGCGTGCGAGGGTCTTCTGCAATGGCTGGCAAGTTGTAGCGTCCATAGCGGCAGGTTCAGTGGATTCGCGCCACACAAGTCTTCGGGGAGATTGATTTAGGCAACTCGATGGAGTCTAGACCGCCGTCAAGCCACCCTCCATCAAGCGCTATGTGGGTTAAAAACCCTTGTAACCGCTGTCAGCCATATCACGACATTGCTGTTGAAATGACGATGATGAGGCATCCCACGCCCATGCACGGGGACTTCGGATGTCGGAAACTCTTGGCTAAACAGGGCAACTATGTACCGTTACCGTTGTAGCATAATGCCTTGAAACGTCCAGACTCTGGATGATCCTGCCTTAGACCCCCACTCAGTTTACTTCCCGAAAACTATCTGCAGCTTCTTGTCATACTTGAGATCTCATACGTTACCAAGATAGAGCTTTGTTAGCTCGGTGATCAAGCTGTCTCAAACATTAAGCCTAAGTGGTAGCTCCTCACTCTCGCTCCATCACGACCGTCCCTCCAAATCACAGTCAAACTAGGATCTAGTACTACATGGGAATTGACCTATGACAGCATTCTCTCACCACTTTGAATTCTGTAGAGGCCGTAAAAATAAAGGTTTATATTCACTTGGGCTGCGGTTATATTGCCAGGTACGGGCTTGAATACAGGATATTAATCACGTTGCGATGCCAGATGGAACCTCAGTTCTATACAGTCTAACAAGAGGACCCAAATACATCATCTACTGACTCCATAGTTGATCCTACATTGCATGCTCTGACCCCAGGATTAGAGGTTGGTAAGGAATACTACGTGAGGAGAATCCGTTACTGTACAGGGTAAGCGGCTCGCATTGAGATACAGCTTGTAACATCTATGATAACCAATACTATCTTCACGCTTTGAGAACTGTTGCTAATATATATCCAATAATATTATTTAATTTCTTTTTGCAGTCCTTCCCAAAGCTTTGTGTTATCTACTTCCCTCCCTATCTATGCATAATACCATATGTGGATCTGTTGGCCATTTTTAACACAAGGATGTATGTAGCCATTCTCCTATCATTATTGAACATATTAAACAAGACGAGTCTATTTACGAAGCCATCAGCATATAATAGATAACAAATGCCTTAGACGTCCTCTTTGTTCCGTGTCTGATGACTCTTATCTCTATCTTTCCCCTTATGACTCAATGCGGTCCAATTGTAACCCCTCCATCCTCCCCCACCAACGACTCTCGATGATAACTTTCCACCGCCAAAAATTACCCCACTATCGGCTTCAATCACCAAACAAAGCTAAGCACTTTCTCAATATCGACGAAATCGCCCACGTAAACATCGAACCGAACCGAACATCGACGATACACCGATTGCTACCATGTCCGACCCCGTCGCTGAGGTCACCGAGGGCACTGTCAAGCTCGTGCTTGACGAGGTGACGGGCGAGCAGGTCACGCGCAATGAGCTGAAGAAGCGTACCCAGAAGCGAGCCAAGAAGGCCGCTGCCCAGGCCTCACGCGAGGAAAAGGCAAAGAACCAGGAGGCGAACCCCAAGCCTGCTGCGCCTAAGCCCAAGGCTCAGGAGCCTACCCAGCTCGACCCCGATGCCATGTTCAAGCAGGGCTTCCTCGCCGACGTTTACAAGGAGCGACCTGTGAAGCCCGTCGTTACCCGATTCCCTCCTGAGCCCAACGGATACCTTCACTTGGGTCACGCCAAGGCTATTGCCATTGACTTTGGCTTTGCCCGTTACCACGGTGGCAAGACTGTAAGCTTTGTTGCGCCAACTGGAATTTGACGATCATGCTAATATGTGGTAGATCCTTCGGTATGATTCTCTATCAAGCGCTAATACCAAGACTAACGGACCCAAAGATTTGACGATACGAACCCCGATGAGGAAGAGGAAATCTACTTTGAATGGATCCTGAAGATCATCAGGTGGCTTGGTACGAACCTCGACGCTTGTTATACACAACCCGGCCTTAGCTAATCTTGATCACCTGCAGGATTCGAGCCCAGCGCCATCACACACTCCAGTGACAACTTCCAGAAGCTCTTCGATCTCGCCAAGGAACTCATCAAGAAGGAGAAGGCATATGTCTGCCACTGTAACGAGGCCGAGATCAAGCTTCAGCGTGGTGGAAAGGAAGGAAAGGAGGGACCCCGCTACCGATGCGAGCACGCTGAGCAGGATGTCGAGACAAACCTTAAGAAGTTCCAGGACATGCACGACGGCAAATACGCACCCCAGACTGCTTTCCTTCGCATGAAGCAGGATATCACAAACGGCAACCCTCAGATGTGGGATCTCGCTGCTTACCGGATACCCAAGAACCAGAAGGTTCACCACCGAGCTCCCGAGTGGAAGATTTTCCCTACTTACGACTTCACACACTGTCTTTGCGATAGTTTCGAGGGTATCACACACAGTTTGTGTACTACCGAGTTCATTCTGTCTCGTGAAAGCTACGAGTGGCTGAACAAGAGCCTTGAGGTCTACGAGCCGATGCAGCGAGAGTTTGGTGAGCATAGATATGAATTTGCGTGGATGCGGGCTTCTAACAACTATCAGGTCGACTGAATGTCAGTGGAACTATCATGAGCAAGCGAGCTCTGAAGAAGCTTGTCGAAGGTGGATACGTTCGAGCTTGGGATGACCCTCGTCTGTACACGCTGATTGCCATTAAGCGTCGCGGTATCCCCCCTGGCGCTCTTTTGGCTTTCATCAACGAGCTTGGTGTCACTACGGCCAAGACAATTATCCAGATCGCGCGATTCGAGCAGACTGTCCGCCGCTACCTTGAGAACACCGTGCCACGACTCATGCTTGTCCTGGACCCCGTTCCTGTTACTATTGAGGACCACGAGGGAACCGAGGAGCTTGAGGTTCCTTACTCCCCCAAGGACCCCAAGTTCGGTACTCACAAGGTCCGATTTACCAAGACTGTCTATATCGACCGATCCGATTTCCGAGAGGAGGACATCAAGGGTTACTTCCGACTTGCCCCTGGCAAGACCGTTGGTCTTCTTAACGCTCCCCACCCCATCAAGGCTACCTCATTCGAGAAGGATGAGTCAGGCAAGGTCACTAGCATCAAGGCCGTTTTTGATAAGGAGAGCAAGCCAAAGACCTACATCCAGTGGGTGCCCGAGGGCTCCATCAAGTTGGAGGCCCGCGTACACAGTCCCTTGTTCAAGTCTGACGACCCTACCGCTGTTGAGGGTGGTTTCTTGAACGATATCAACCCCAACAGTGAGGTTGTCTATCCCGAGGCTCTTGTTGAAGAGGGCTTCAAGGAGGTTCGCCAGCGCGCTCCCTGGCCTGTTACGGCTGGTGAAACCAACGAGGCCAGCGGCCCCGAAAGTGTTCGATTCCAGGCTATGCGTGTTGCCTACTTCGTAAGTATATGCTACCCGATTCTTTCGGTATTGAAACTAATTATCATATAGGCTATGGACTCGGATAGCACAGATGACAAGATCGTGCTTAACCGCATTGTATCCCTGAAGGAGGATCGCGAAAAAAACTAAGCAAAAGTGTATAAATTAAGATAGGAAGAAAAGAAGTAAAAAAGGAAAAGGATTTAATAACAAATTGGTCTGATACTCGTTGATGTTGCTAGTCATTGCGTAGTAACCAATACCCCTATTGCCACGGATCGAGCTTTGTACTATCTGCGAAGACGTATCGCATCAGGATGCTTCAAGAGCCCAGAGCTCGTTAGGGGTAACCGGAATCGTTCCGTCTGGTCATTGATTTAGGAAGTTTTTATAGATTTGATGTGTAATGCTGATCTGGTTCGCGATTATGGTTCCTGACCAGTTCCAAGAGGGCCACTTTGACGCCCAAGGCACATTGAACGTTCAAGTTCGTATTTAAACGGACATCATATAACACTTTAAATCTATCGTGAAGGTTTCCGACTATGTATACATGAACAATCAGAATAGCTATGGTGAGATCACCCTTGCCGTGCCGAGTCGCTTGAGAATCACTTCTAGATTACTTTCTTAGTGATCGCTGACCCTCAAGGAGTTGCCAAACCGAGAGAGGTAGACCTTCTATGTCGGACCAGGAAAAGTCGATCGAAGAACTGACGAGGCTCTCCAGCAACCTGCAGGTGTTGCTCGATAACGAGGTTCTGTGGATGTCTCTCGTCCCCAACAAGAGGCAAAGACTCTATAATATCTTAGATGGGCTAGAACGTCAGAGATCCTTGATGAATTGAACGATGGCCCAGAAACCTCGACCAAGTGACATATTTCAATTTTCACCACCGAAAGTTGAGTAAATGATGCCGTAGCTGTCTTGCATGGGTTCATATACATGCTCGCGAAACCTGAGAGTCACTTCTGAAGCACGTATAGCGAGAACATGATAATGCTGGCAAACAGCTTTTCGGGAACTCCAATGCCTTCTGTCCCACCCCGAATCATGAACGCCATCTCGGCAGACTCTGGGCTGAAAGAAGCTGTGTTGGTTATCGATGCTTGAGACGGATACATACTGCTTACTATCCAGGCGCAGAATCTAGCTGCAACGAAATCTTCCTTTAGGTAGTGTTGAACTGTTGGTCTCTTGGAACCCCAGGATTCCATAACTGATAGACCGAGGCAGACTCTAGCAGGTCTACACAGCATATGCCAGCGAATGGTATATTACACCCTTGAGGCATGTTGGAAGACTACAAGCAAACACTGAAACCTATTTCCACTGCATGCCGACTCGTGGCGCTGATGAGCTGCTATCTGTTTGGGAATCTTCGAGAGAAACTCCTCCTATAGAGACACATTGTAGAAGATTAACAATGGAGCAGGACCGTTCCTTAGGTATTCTAAGGAATGAGATAGTCTACTCGATACATCAACCAGCCAAAGACTAGCTTATTTCTGAAGCAATTGAGGAATTTGGTTTCAACAATTACCTCAAGACCTTCATCTTGTTGATCGATACTTGAAGGCGTTGGCTGAGTCAAAGTATCTATTATCTCGATTACCATTCCCAATCGAACAGGTGAAACCCTCTCGATCAGTTCCATTAACTCCAATGAGACACTGCAATATCTATGGTTTTATGACATGCTCCTGCAGTTGCACTATTTAGATGATCAAAATATATGCTACGTTGAGTTAATCGCTAACTTTACATGTTGTCCTTGCATGTACACAGCTAACTGTACGCGATTCGCTCTATTGTTGATTGATAGTAAGGTCACAATCTTGGACATGAGAAGAGATTAAGAAACATACGGAACAAATGTTTATGTATATTCTAGACCTGGCATTATAAAATCGCATCGATTATTGAATACAGATATAAAGACTTGTTACAGGATGTGTCTTAGTAAAAGTCGCATACAAATTTTGGGTGTGACGATGAACGCCTGGTTACAATTGAAGGATCGGCAATAGGAAATCTGAATTACTTGCATAAGACTTGACCCTACGGATACTATATGATGGTTGGTGGCTGGTAATGCCCGGGAATGTCGTTTTCATTTCAGAAGAGTTAGTAGTGAGTTAAGTTAGTTAGTGATGGGTATATGCATGAAACGGTCAATAGTTTGCTGCGGCGTACGGGGTTATACGTGGTGTTATTGATTAATGAAAGCCAAAGCACTGTACAGTACAGCATATCTCCTTTTAGACAGACTGACTACTGTATAATGCATTTCCATCTCTATTACTGCTACTGCTACTGCGGCTTGCAACCTGTCTCACACTGCAGCGGGCGGGTAGAGCCGCGCCCACCTCAGATCAACGCTCATGCTCATGCTCATGCTCACGCTCACGCTCACTTGATGGCTCATGCAAGGCTCAGGCTGAAGCTTGAATAGAGAGACATGAGATTCTAATCTAATTTCATTTCTTTTTTTCTATTAGATCCGTGCTCCCCAACACAATCACAGTCTAGACTATCACTATCCCTTCCGCCCTGTTCATTCTGTTACCCGAGCTGACTGGATGTTGGTGAAATGTCAATGTCAATCACACAGCTCAGCTCAGCTCAGCCCAGCCCAAGATATCCCTGTCATTGTCACCATCCCATCGCCCTCACAGGCTCTTAACTTCACCAACAAAGATCCCTGGTCCAGACAAGGCAAGCCTGGTAAGGCCTGTTCCTCGCAACTTCGGCTTCAAACATCTCCCCGGTGAACGGCCCGTCTCGCTCCTCGTCCATCTCCCTTTGCCTTTTACAGGCATCATAACTAAATCCGATTCCTCTTTCCTCCCCCTTCGCGGCTTGTCATTTGATTACCCAGCCCCTCTCCCACTCACCCTTGAGCCTTGGCCTCCGAGCCTCGACCCTCAACTCTCATCCGCCTCCATGTGGAAGGCGGCCAAGTACCACCGACTTCTCTGTTCCCTGCTCGACTCGAGAGTCTCGAATACAACCCAAGAACGAAGTGAGGCGAGGCGTTCGTGAAAATCCTTCTCTGAGTATGGCTAGACGAAACCATTTGCCACCAATAACTTACTGTAAACTGACCAAACCTTCTCTCCAATCATTTGCATGTACTATTACATTACATTACTGTACAGTACAATATGCAGGACATACCTGCAGCACCCTCCTAAATACAAACAGAGATGTCATAATCTGCCGTATCGCACAAACGAGTCCTGTACTGTAAGCTTGAGCTGCCATTATGACGGGTAACAGCATCTTGGACCAGGGCTTCAATCATTGTGAATCCATCCCATTCGATGCTACTGCACTTGCTTAAAACGTCCATTTCGTCCCTTATTCCTGACTGGCATGGTATGGTATGGCTGCCCTAGTGAATACATACACATGATCAGTGTGTGCCCCGTTGCTTCGTCAAGCCCCCTTTGCCTGTTTATCGCAGGTCCATCCTTCATTGGGCCTTCTCTTCATATCGGATAGTCTTTACTTCACCTAATACTGGCATCACTGTTGTCATTGTTGGGATATAAGGTATAACATGGCTCTTGAGTTTTGTTATATGGAAGACCAAAAGGCTTCTCTGTGTTTCATCGACATACATATTCGTACATATGGAATAAAGAATAGTTATCCTGTCTGCATGCATGTACGCGTGCATGCATGAAGGCTTCCCGTACCGCCGTACATTAGCTGGCAGGTGGGTAGACATCATGTCTCCATCCCCTACAACACCCCGCTGCGTGATGAGCGGGAAGGCTAATGTAGTGGGCAGTAAATCAACGGTTACCCTCGTTTGCAGCTCCGCCATCCTGTACGTTCGTTCAGGCACAATACCATCAATCAACGCCTTTCCATAAGCAATTTGGAATGAAAGTTCTGCTTGGGATGCTTTGATCTGGCTTGTTGGGGCTGAGACCTTTTCTCCAGGCCGTGCCACCTCTCCCAACTCGCCATGATCATGATGCGATCCTGCAATATCTCGATGAGAACAGCCTGGGTAGCACAAACGTTTTTGGCTTGTTTCTTCACTGAGGCCCTTGCGGACTGCCACTACAGTAGCATATGCGGAGTACATGCTACCCGTCCAGCTCCAACCAGCATCATGCTGACAAGGAGCGACGTACTGTACCCGCTGATGAGCTATCATGGCTTGGCTCCTCTCAAGATCTGTTTGGTTATGTCTAGGTGGGACTCTTGAGTGAGTTGGCAATCAAGTCGTGCCGTTATCATGGCTGCTCTACAGACCACCCCTGTTCAAGTCCAAGGGTACCTACCACGAGAGGGTGTTCCTTTATAATCGGTACATCTCACACACTGAAAACTTCAATTGGGTGAGAGAATAGCGGTGAAGGTTGCACTAGGCTCTATGAAGCTTTCTGTCGGGGCGCGAGAAACCGTGAGCACTTGATCGTTTTAGCAGCACAATTCTACTATTATCTTGATAAAACTCACAAGATATGTAGGCTCTATTGCTAGAAACCCAATTGATACATACGTTGTTGGAGAGCAGGAGTAGCATGAAATTTGATGCGCATGCAAGCACAAGTCAGATCTCCCAGCAGGGTCCGCTACAAGGCAGAGCACAGGAGCGCACTAGGCGCTGCCAGATCGCATCTGGGGATTTAAGAGCGCAGCGGCAGCATGTGGACAAAGCCCCGAGCTCCGGAGGCCGGGATTAACAGACACCCATGGCATGGCCTTGGGCGAAACATCCCAGGCCCTACCAAAGTACATAGCACAGTACGGTATCAAAGCCATTCTCGAAGGGACACCGTGCCGTGGTCACTGAAGTCCGTTTCTCAGAGAAAGTCGGCCATTGCATTCTTCAGTGGGTTTATATCCGGAGAGGAATGGCTAGCAGCAATCGACAATTGCTCTTGCATAACGGTGCATTACCGTCAAGGTACCATGCCTCTAGCGAACTAGAAAGAGACAACAACAGATAAAAGAGAATTTAGTTATCTCAGGAACTCATCTGGTGACCCCGGAGGCTATCGAGGTTGCGTGCTTGTTGTTGGGGTTGCTGGTGGCGGCGGTGGTGGTGTGTTAGAGACGTGGTGAGCGTTCATTGGATTGAGATATAGGGACTGGCCCAGAGCAGAATTCCATCATGCCTCTTACCAAACGGCCAGATGAAGAGGCCAGTCTTGGAGGCTATGAGAGAAGAAGGTCACGACACGGATCGGCCTCGGTCGTACATTGAAGTACTGTACTTGCGGTCCAGCAATTGCTCTCCTTGTCGTCAGTCTGAAGCTGGGTGGTGGCGTGGTGAGCTGCAAGCCAGTACAGGAAAAAGAGTGCATCTCGGCCGGAGGCTACAGTCAAACCGAAAACCGAAAATCGACAATTCTTTCTGGACACTGCCAGCCCCAGCGGGGCACTTTTGTCAGCACTCGCCGACTGCAACGACATTGTTCTTGGCTTCTGATTAAGGACGGACTTTTCCTACTGTGCCATCTGCATCTGACAGCGAGACGAACGGGTAGACTAATGCCAGTGTCCCCCACCAAGAGCTGGCTAACGAGCACCGGTGTGCCAGGAAGTGGACGCCCTAAGGCTCTAGAAGGTAAACGTGGCGACTCAACGCACTCGTCCAAGTCTTGGCAATTGGGCTCCCCCACGGTATCTAGGTGCAGTCCAGTCGATACTCGCTAAGCTGTAAAGGGTTGGTAGGAAGGCCTAGGGACGGCTGGTGTTTTCGAAACGCCCCAACGGGGACCCATGCTCGTCCTTCCCGATGATACTGCAACGGCTATTGGTCAGGTTTTAGACATGCATCTACATACATAGCCGCTGTGCAGAACATGCGAGTGCTCAAGCCAGCATGTCCACCTTGCCATCCTTGTCCACCGGGAGCAAGGGCAGCTGCAGGGACTGAAGCTTCTGGGCGGGCAAGTTGAATCGACATGCAAAGCAAGCCAAGCCCTTCTTGGTTTTGTCGAAACATGGGTACAATGACTGCGGATAATGACGGAGAGCATCATTCATTATCATACCACGATACCGCTCATATCGAGGAAGCCGATGCCTAATACCTGTCAGAGGGTAAAAGAGAAGTGAGATGTTTAATCATCGAAGAACTCAGCCAAAGATACTGTCCACCCATCGAATATTAAGCACCAATGTTTGTTGATCAAGCCTCGAACCAGCCGTCACCGCCTCATCACGTGCTGTGGTGAAAGACAAGACTGGTAAAGTATTGAAACATGGGTTCGTGATACCTTGATTGGTTCTTCAGTAAGAGATTCGAATCGTGAAATGTTCGACGAGTTGACTTCTCAATCCGTCCAAAGTCAACCCCGCTCTCTACTCTGACCGATATGCAACATGGCCTGATTCATCTGATAACTCACCAATGAAGTAGTTAACGTTCATAGACCGATTCATGAAGCAGAGGACTCCCCTCAAAGTCTAGAAATACAAACGTCGAGTTGCGCCGTGTAGTGGATGCCCATGAGCGGTTAAGAATAGAAACCCTGCAGTTGCAGTGCCATGGACAACCGTGGAAGAAGCGTGTTGGACATCGGCTGAGTGCCTCAGGGATCATGTCGCTAGTGCTTAGCCAGGCTGATCAACATATGATTTAGGCAAACACCTGGTTCGTCGTTCGAATACTTCCTGGATGGAGCTTATCTCCAGGGCCATCTTATTAGGCATGCGAGGCATGTTTGAGAACCGCCAATGAGGACTGTTGCTATTAGGTGCTTAAGTGTCCGACTGGGTTGACTGGACACTATTTCCGAGTTGACGATATAAAATTGCAATGGTACGATAAGTCTCGGAAAAAGCAAGACTGCCTTGCAATGTTGTATTGGGAATTGGTTGTGACAAGACAGTTGCGTAGGCATATCTGACTCCTAAACCAAGCAAGTAGCGGCCAGGCAAACCTCAACCCGGTCATGCGGGGGTAATCGTTGTCTATCCATTGAATCCAGGATCAATGGGCACAGAGTATAAGGTTGGGCTAACTTATCAAATGCCATGCTGTTGCGGTTGATTGATGGCCCGTCTCAAATCGATAGACACCCCCATCTAACGCATGCTCTGAGTACGGGTTTGTGTCTTCAGGCGAGACACGACTGATGGCTTCTTCAGAATTCGGGTCATGCAGTGTGTGGCTGGACATGTGTCCTCCATTGAAACGTGCTGAACGACGTGGGGAAGCCAGTCGGGGGCAGCCAGCTGTCAAGGTATCCAGATACGTAAATACAGCCGCTCCATCTGGTCGAGTCGTGATGTTTGATAGTGATAATTGCCTTGGGCAGTGAAATTTATGATAACTCGCACGAATAGCGAAAATCCCACAAACCAGCGGACGGACCAGCCAATTACGTCGGTGAAAGCAAGCTCTTTGGCGTCCTTGTATTAAAAACGCTCTTGTTCGAGTATCCCTGCTAGCTCGAGCAACGGCTGAAAGCTAACGGCAAGGACTTCCTTGCAGCTAGCTTGTCCGGGGGGTTAGCAGAAGCTTGAGACCTAAACCGAGAGTGACGAAAATAGATGATCTAGGAGACGGTCCAGACTCGAATAACGTGACTGAACTATTTTGTCTCTTTTGCCGTTGAAGTCAAGTTTCTGTAGCCCAAGGGCTTGCATATGAACGGGGGGACGTCGCCAATGATTCCGAAACCATTGTATTGGAACAGTTGGCTTGCAAAGACAAAAGATACCTCCACTAGTATTTTATCTTCTTTAATGAAAAATGAGACCGAAACGGCTGGTGATGATGCTGACAGTGATGGGAGAGGCTAGAAGCGGGAAGAGAGGGCTCCATTCATTTTAGGATAAGGGTGGCGGAAGTATCGGTACTTGTTTCCCACATGCCTGTCACAGTGCGCCACCTGTCGCTTTCTGTTTCAATACGTACTCGATGCTGAACCCTCGGTTCCAGACTCGAGGAAAAAACGGGACGGAACACCATTCGGGTACAGACTTGCGAGATTTGACAACTGTGATCGATGTAAGCAGGGCTCATGCTTCGGTATCGGAGGGAGGCCGAATTTGCTTCTTTCGTTTTTCGTCTCTCTTTCTTTTGCTTTTTATTCCCTGTCAAAGGTGGAACTTGGAGAGTCGGTCAACTGTCAGAAAAAGCAACTGCCAACTAGACCCAGATTCAGGCTCGGGCAAGAGACGGTACAGTACGGTTGTAACATGCAGCTATCCAAGCCTGATAGCGCAAGCGCAAGGGCGTCAGATTCAGACAGAA
Source organism: Fusarium incarnatum (assembly GCA_004367075.1). NCBI lineage: Eukaryota > Fungi > Ascomycota > Sordariomycetes > Hypocreales > Nectriaceae > Fusarium > Fusarium incarnatum. The sequence continues at coordinate 5,090 of QGDZ01000147.1, read as the reverse complement.
TACATCAGCGTCCAACAAGCTGTGCTGCGCCAAAACTGATCCTTGATGTGAAACCGTATCGATGGCGGCTCGAGGGCCGAGTCTGCGTATCATGTTCGAACCAATTCCTCGGGCAATCATCAATATGCACCTCATGGTACCTGCATCCGCTCTGAGCATCGTTCGTCCATCTCTAATTGAACTTGCTTCCCTTGAGCATGCCCAGGAGTCCATCTCTAATTGAACTTGCTTCCCTTGAGCATGCCCAGGATAGCATGTGTTTCATCTCGAGTTCTTCTTAATTGCCTGCCACTGGTTTGCTCCCAGCCTCGTCGACAAGGGATAACCCACTCTGTGATCTGCCTCGGGCCCATCGCCGTCTCTAGGGCCTGTCTTCATCCGCTTGTGCCAGGGCATTTCCCAGCCCAGCCTCCTGCTTTCTTCGGCCGCAGGAACCGATGGATAATATCTCACCTTAGACTCGGCGGAAATCTCGCATGAGGCTGCAGCCAGTGTGCTGACTATCCGTAGGTACATTAGGCGCTTTCAAATGTGTAGTGCAACGGAACCGACATGCGCCTTTGTTTGTAGCAAGCTTCTAGAAACGCAATCGACGTTTCAAACTGTCTTTGTGCGTTGCGAAATCTATCGGTGGACTTCAATTCGTACAGCTCAGAAGAGTAGTATCCTTCTTCTTTTGCAGTGAATCCTAACAAATCATCTCTCAATCGGGTGCAAAGGCCAGAGCCTCATTGGCCCATCAAGGACAAAAACTGTTTCTCTGTCAACGTCGTAATTGTTCTTGATGACCCACAGGTACGGTCTAGTCTATCATTCAAGGACCCCGTTGTCGAGGCGAGTATCACATGTACATTGACTCGGGAGGCTGGAGGCATCTCTTCTGGTGATGTTGATTTTCATTATACGCCTCTTAGCTGAAAAGACGGATGCTTGTACCGCTGTGGAACTGATTAGGCAGGTGCTGAGTCACCAAGGAGGGAGTCAGAGGCACAGAGCCGAAAGTTAAGCTTCTGAGTTACCCCTTCAGGCAGCTAGTAGACAATTAGAAGCTCGCGATGCAAGACAAAAAAAATAAAGTGAACGGAGATTAGTTCGCCGAAAACCTCGGAAACAATGGAGTCCTGATGACCGGGTTGTATGTATGAAAGGTAAGTTGTTAATTAAGGAAGGTATTGCTGAATCACTGTAGCCGACAAGTGGGGAAGAAACTTTGACTGCAAGTGCAAGGTGATGATGATGATGGATGTTGACGATGAGTGGGGCAGGTATGAGGTGAGGTGAAGTGGTGCTTGCCTGTTTGGTGAGAGAAACTTCGGCTCGAGTCTCATTCGTGCTTGCTATCCATGGCTGGTCTCCTCCTCGCAATCTCAAACACCATCCTAAAACGCAGATACTGAGAGTCAAGGCTCCCCATGTTCAGCCTCGTGGCTACTGTATGTGATTCATATGCTTTTCTATTGCATGCACCAAAGAATACCATGAATACATACATCCACTTATGCACATCTCCAGGGCCGGCTTTTTTTGTGTGTGCATCAGATATGCACCCCGGCCCAGAAGGGAGTGACAGCCTGGCTCCTCTGCCCTGTCCTGGTTGCACGAGCTTGTTGTGCATCTTGCATAAGATCCCGATAAACGGTGCGATGCAGGTATGCCTCTCTACATTGCCATTTGACAATGGCAGATAGACTTGCTTGGTGGGCAGCATATGATCTACACTACAGACTCGCCAAGGCTTGCATATCTTCAAGCCATCCTTCTGCCAACCTCAGCAAGGAATTCTGTTACCAGATATCCTTTTTTTTTTTTTTTTTCCTCTCTTTCTACCATCGCGATCCCAGATGACGTGGAGATATGGGCAAGTTTGCTGTGACATGCCCGAGCATCATGAAGAACAAGCCAGAGGTCGTTTGAGCTCTTTTCTCTGATCGCGACTCTCACTTGCCAGTAAACGAAACCCTAGTCAGCGCGGTCCCGACCCAGCCTCAACTGTTCACAATAAACCCTCCTCATGAAGCCTCGGCAGGCCAAGAACTTTGCGTTATGGGTCTCGAGAGACTTTTGGACAGCTCTTTCTCCTTTGGGTTTGCGAATCGAATTGGTGTCCGCCGCAAGACCCTTGCGCAATGATGTCTTGGGTTTCAAGTAACCCCTGCCATCTGAGATAATAGCTTGATACTGATAAAATCGCAAAGTCGAATTCATTCATGGTCGAGCCGGAGAGTGAGTTCGCCTGCCAGGTTTCAAAGTCATGCGCAAAACACAGTTGACGTGAGAGGCGGCCAATCAATATAGCATAGGAGATGCAAGGAAGATGAGCCAACAAGAAAGCAAAAACCCCGATGTTCCCTGGACGTCTGTCTGTGACCTCTACTGTGTAGAAAGTCACATGTCTTGGGCTGGGATAATCGGGTGGCTGTCCCGGCTCCCGACTTTTGAATGATGAGTGGACATCAGGACCAGGACTATCAAAACTTTGAATCAAGCTGAAGCAGCCGGTTCATTGTCCATTGTCTAGGACTGGACTCAACAAAAGGCGGGAAATTTTGGGTCGGGGTCTAGGAGGAGCATGTTTTTTCTTGTGTCTGGGCGTTGATGATCCTCGCATGGCTTGCGGGAAGGCTACGGCTACCTTACCGCACTTGACCGCCGGGTCCTTTCAAGGGAGAGGTGACAACAGCAGAGACAAACTGACATGATCTTTCAAGTGAGACATGATACTTGACGAGTGGCTCACCAGGACAGCCACAGCGCAATTTACAGACCCGAGGACGAGCGGCCACGGGTTGGTCATGGTCGAAAATAGAATCACAGGAATAAAACATGCTCTTGGAAATGCCCAGGCCACCACATTGGCACTGTGTTGGGCTCCAGGCCCTTGGTGTTTTCATGTTTCCATCACTGGTGGGCCATGAAGCCCAGCCACGACGAAGTTGATGTTAGAGCCAAGTCTAAAAGAGACGAGCAACACGGTAACTCCACCCAGCGCCAGTACGGATACTGAACAGCACCAACGAATCAAGCAGGTCATTGTCAGCGCCAGCGGCGGATGGTGGTTGTTCATACATCCCGGTCCAAGAGGGGAAATCCGGCGTGTTCGGAGACCGGCGACCCATGCTGCCAGGCCGGGTCAGGCATTGTGGACCAGGAGCCATGAACGAGCGAGCAAGCTTGAGCCAACTCCGCACCAGCAGGCGTGGGCTTAACTCCATGCTTATGTACTGCTGTACGGAGTACAATATGATTCTATTTTGCCCAGATTCAATGACCAGGATCGTGATGCGGTCATAGCCATGGGTAAAAAGAAAAGGTATAGGTATTTCGCTCAGTCTTGTTTGCGCTTCGCCGGGAGAGGTCATTGTAAATTGACAGCGATGGGCCAATTATCTTCTCTTGGAAATTGGACCCCAAGTCGCTCACTGGACCTCCGGAACTCAAATTTGTAACAGTGACGAACCTCTCTCTAGAACGAACCTCTTCTAGCTCTTATCACGGTTCCTGCGCAAGCGAATCCCGTAGTCAGAAGTTAGTGAGCCTAGGCTGCATGAGATCCCCCATTGTTGAGCGAGTTTCTCGGCACTATCTAGAGATTGTAGGTAACTCGCTCTCCTTGCTGGTTGCCTTTGGTTTCTCAACTTTTCGCAATACGAGTTGTCGGTAGTTGCACAGAATTGATGGTGCACAAGTTGTTCCGGCACTTGAGGCGACAGAGGTAACTCAAAGTAACGGTCCCGTAATAGTTTGGCGCGCCGTTGAGAACTGTGAATTGGAGATAGATCGACTGGAGTTAATAAAAGCAACAGGCGATCAGAAGCGCCGAGAAACTAGAATGGCAAAACTCTGATGCCTTCTTATGCGCCCTTCTGTTAGTTTAGGGCTCTTCTAGTTGGAGTTGCAAAGACTCTGATTGGCGATTCGGAGCCCGTCGAAAGAGCTCTGGCAACTCAATCGCAACTCACTTTGTAGAGTACCCGGTACAAGATACTCGGTTTACACAGTGCTGTGCCGCAGCTAATAGGTAGAAGGAAGGAGAGGGCGAAACCCGACGAACAAGAGAGTTGATTGACATGAATCGACGAATGGCGTTGAAGGATCAGGACCACACACAATAACAAGACAACACAACAGCGCAACACACAACTAACACACGACACGACAATGACACGACACGATTACAAAAGCAACAACAAGGCCGGGATAGACAAATAGAAATCCGCCCTGCTCCCAACACAACAACGCGACACAGAATCAAATTGGACCATAGGGTAGCAGTGTGCTGCTCAAGGGTAAGCTTCCCATTGTAGATGCTGTGATGAGTCTGAGGCTATCACGGACCGGACAATGATATTATCAGAATCCTATCACATATACCTAAACTTCCGAGTTACCAAGATAATGCCTGCAAATAAGAACATGGCCAGCAATACTCGATTGCGTAGACAGACCGAGCGAGGGTCTTCAGCCGGGGGCTTGAATGTGATCAAGATGAGTGATAACAAGGCCTGCTCGGTAATAAAACGCCCGAGTAGCCTGACATCTCAACTATCACTTGATCCTTGTATGTGATCTACGTAGTCAATCTCACTCTGGAAGAACCAACCGACAATGAATACGAATTGATATGAAGAGGCGGATATGGCGAACATTAAGTTACCACTGTAGTATAGTATGTTTCGAAATACTCAACATCTGGCCAATGATGATCCTATCTGATCTACATCTCGATATGATAAACTATGATTCCATTAATCTCAAGTTGAATCTTGAAATTGACGTTGTGTGCGGGCTTTTCCCCGTCGCATCAAGCGGATGCTGCGGTGCGGTGCCCTGTGGGTGCACAACAATACTGCTGGCGCGAGTGAGCGGAGCTTGACCTGCCAGGGGGCATTAGCACCAAGCATCGCTCCCGTCTGTTGTCCCCGGGATTCTCGATCCTTGCAGGCCATGGCAGTGGCCAGGTATCTGTAGCCCTGACGGACCCCCCGTGGCTCGTGGCTCCCTGTGATGTTATGTTCTGAGAGGAGAGACCGATCACTATGACCCTGACTCTGACTCTGTCCAGGAAGAATCCCCAGCCCCGGCCCCTGCTC